>JAVGVS010000061.1:763241-903241 GCA_032718565.1 Distichodus sexfasciatus | reverse complement strand
ACCTCACTAAACATGGTCTTCACTTTCTTGCGGAGACTGAGACATCATAGCCTCTAGTGGATAAGCTTGCCAGGAGTCCAGATACTCCCATTCAAATATATACAGTTGCACTCAAAATTATTCAACCCCCATTGCAAATTAGGGTTATCGGTACAATTTACAAACAGCTGTTTGCAATAAACAAGTCAAACAAGAACAATTTAAATAGCTCAACACAACTAATATTACAAGTGTTTTCTCCACATTCGTCACAAAATGTCACTTTTAATGACTACTGCAGCTTCAAAAGTATTCAACCCCTTATTGACAAGTATCATTAGTACTTAGTAAAGCATCATTATGGTGTTATGACCTGCTGCAAATGTGATGCATAGCCACACACCAGCTTCTGGCAGCACTCTTAAGGACTTTTAACCCACTCCTCAAGGTAAATGGCCTCAAGCTCAGTATTGTTCTTTGGTCCAAGTGCTGCAACCGCCTTCTTCAAATCCTTCCAAGGTTTTCTACAGGGTTCAAGTCAGGCGACTGTAATGGACACTCTAGAATGTTCCAGGACTTTTCTGAAACCAAGCCTTGGTAGACTTTAAGGTAAGCTTGGGATCATTGTCCTGTTGGAAGGTCCAGTGACGCCCAAGCTTCAGCTTCACCACAAACGGCATGACCCAGTTAAGCAGCCCAAGAGCATCACCAAGCCACCGCCATGCTTCACTGTAGGCAGGGTGTTTTGTTCAGCATGTGATTTATTCTTCCTCCTCTAGACATAATGCTGATCTATAGGCTCTAAAATTTCCAATTTTCAGTTCATCACTCCACAGAACAGAATCCCAAAATGTCTGTGGCTTATTTGTGTGGTTTTGAGCACATTGGAGCCAACTTGTCTGGTGCTTTTGGTGTTCATCTTGCAGTTCAAGCATGGAAACCTTCAGCATTTAGTATGCACCATACGTGGAAACTGAAATTTCACTGCCTGCTGCCACCAAGTCTTGCTGCAAGTCTTTTGCATTTACTCGAGGGTTTTTGGCTATCTGCCTTCTCAGAAATATTCTAGCAGATGTTGACAGCTTCCTCTTTCTGCCGCATCCAGGTAGTGTTGCCACTGTTCGTTTAACTTTGAACTTGCAACCTATGCTTCCAATGGTGTCTCTACGAACATTCAATGGCTTTAATACCTTTTTGTATCATTTTCCTTTTTATACAAGGCAATGATCTCTTCTCTAATCTTTTTGCACAATTCTTTTGACTTATCCATCTTTCTACCATGAAGTCAAACATCACTGTGTTCATACCCCTAGCCATTCTAGCTATTTGATGAGTTCTAGCTCACACACATGATGCAGCTCATGAGGCTAGTTATAATGCTAATAATTAAGCTTGAGACAATGCTGATTTGCAAACATATGCTCTTATGAGGGATTCTATTCAAAATTTTGAAACTGCAGTAGTCATTAAAAGTGATATTTTGTGTTGAATGTGGAGAAACCACTTGAAATATTAGTTGTGCTGAGCTATTTAAATGGTTCTTGTTGGACTTGGTAATTGCAAACAGCTGAAAGTTTTTAAATTATGCTTATAACCCTAATTTGCAATAGGGTTAAATAATTTTAAGTGCAATTATATATATACAGTACCAGTCAAAAATTATTTGACCAAGAAGGAAGGTGATGGCATGCTGTGTCAAATGGCCTGGCCTCCACAGTTTATATTTTAGATTCCACTTCTAGTTAAAACTGCATATTTTACCTTCTATTTTTATATAGTTTATTCTATGTGCCTTATTTGTTCTTTGTTCTTTGTTGATTGCACTGTTAAAGCTGGAGCCACGTAGTCTCATCTCCTTGTATACTTCTACAGTATATGGCAGAGATGACAAAGTTTACTTTGACTTTGACTTTTACTTTGACGAACATCCGCCTTAACCTCAATTGAGATGGTTTGGCATAAGTTGGAACACAGAGTTAAGGCAAAGCTTCCAACAAGTGCTCAACATCTCTTTGAATTCCTTCAAGACTGTTAGAAAACCATTCCAGCACAATACCTCATGAATCGTATTGAAAGAATGCCAAGAGTATGCAATGTTGTCATCAAAGCGAAATGAGTCTACTTTGAAGAATCAAAAATATGAAACACATTCTGGTTTGGTTAACAATTTTTTGTTTACTGCATAATTCCATATGTGTTCCTTCATCATTCAGATTTTTTCAATATTAATCTGCAATGTAGTTCACAGTGTACCTCAACCACCAAATCTGACCTGACCTGAAAAGAGCACTGGGCAACTTGTCGATGCTTGTCGATGGTACCTTGTTCATGAATACCTCAATGGTACCTTTTTCGGTCCGTAACTTGAGCCAGCTACCCTCTGATCATAGGGTGTACTCCCTAACCACTACACTACTAACTGCCCCAAAAGGTTAGGTTGTAGTTTAATTCTTAAGGCATTTGCCCTGTGATTGGAACAGAATTCCAGACCAGTAAAGGTACCTCTGAGGTACTCATGAGCAAGATACTGTCCCCAGGACTGCTCCCAGGGCTGCTATTTCAGCTGCCCACTGCTCCTTTACGGATGGGTCAAATGAAGAGCTTGTGGTGCATTGCGTGCTGTGGAATGTTCGCAATGACATATCGGTTTCATTTTGGTTATTATTTCCCCCCATAGTTCCCCCATAGCATTTCACATTTTGTCAGTTCAGCTTACAAAGATTTGGCTGAACTGCCTCACTACTGCATCTATTATGGGATTAATTTTGCTTCTCATTTAGCAAATTATAATTCCAATGAACTTCGATCCTGTATTTACTCTCCTCTGAGTATCGATAAGAAAATACTACCTGCACTATCCCGCAGAAATAGAAACTCAATTAGTATTAAAATCTCACCATAATGAAGCCTGACTGAAATAAGTAAGGCAGCTCATCCCTGCAGTTGGTGAATGGCAATGGTAGGGAGTTGGCCCTAACGTGCAGTAAAGGTACCACTAAGGTACTGATTAGCAAAGTACCGTCCTCAAGCACTGCTCCGTGGGTGGTGTCCATGTCAGCTGCCCACTGCTGCTTTCTCATGGGTTCAAATGCAGAGGTTATATATGGTTGTGGTGCACTGTGTTCTGATTCCATTCAAACCATATTAAAATATATCATCAGAATCATATGTGTCAGATCTTTTCGTACTGCAGAGATGCAGAGCCCTGGTTAGAACATTCTTATTCCATAGTAGCTCATAAATGTGTGTCTGAGCGTGTCACACACATCGGAGTGTCAACAGCAGACACACAGGCTCTTTCCAAACACAGCAAATCCGCCTCTCAACACGCCGGCCATTAGAGAGCAAAGATGAGTGTTAGAGAGGGAATTAGAGATGAGGATTGAGCTCACAGACAAACTCTCAGTCCCTAAATAAAAGGAGGAGACGCGTTTCGCCTTTAACCATGATTGTCTTCCTCTAACCTGCACCGGTGTGTTTGTGCTTTTTGTCAGGATGTGTTTGAGATTGGTTTACGTTGGATTAGGGAAGCATGATACGGATCATCTCATGAAAAATCCAGGAAAAACCTCTAACAATGTCACACCTTTAACACACAGCAACAAGAGTCCTCCTGGAAGACTGAGAAGATGAGGTGGAGGTTGAGGACGTTTTACTTTCTTTTTACCATTGCTTTTCACTATGCATTTTTGATGTTTTCATGTCTAATTAGGCAGGTTTGATGGGTTTCGATGACCAACTTTTTGAGTTATATGTTTTTTAGAGAATATAAATGAAGACAGCATGGTGGTGCTGGGGTTAGATCCCCGGTCCTTTCTGGGTAGAGTTTGTGTGATCTCCCCATGCTGACGTGGATTTATCTCTGGATGCTCTGATTTTCTTGGCACAGTCCAAAGGCATTCACTGTAGGTTGATTGGTGACTGTAAATTTACCTCTTAGATGTGAATGTAGGTGTGTGTTGGTCATACTTTGTGGCCAAAGTTCAGGACCCCGGTCCCCCCGGACTAATTAAGGATTAAAGAGTTCTGATAATTATTGAATGAATGAGCTAATCTAAATACCCGTAACACATTGATGCAATTGGGTGGCACATTGGTGCAGTGGTTAGCGCTGTCACCTCACAACAGGAAGGTCCTGGGTTTGATCTCCAGGTGGATCATGGAGCTTAGGTTCTGTGTGAAGTTTTTTGTATGCTCCATGAGTTTTGTCCAGGTGGTCCGATTTCCTCCAACAGGGTAAAAGCATGAGGTTTGTGTTGTTTGGTGACTCTAAATTGCTCCCATAGGTGTGAATATGAGTGTGTCTGTCCAGTGGTGTGTTGGTCCAGGGTTGGTCCCCCATCCTTGTCCCACCCAAGAATTAATGTGAACTTTGGTAATGTTGGGAATGTAATGGTGGTAAGAACTGGCTTAAAAGCATTTCCGTGGTCTAGATGTGACTCTAGAATGACCCTTTACAGCTTTATAAAGTTATTTATTAAATGGCTTTTGCAGAGATGATTTTATTGATTTTTGACAACTACAGTTTCATCTGATTCATATGAGAATTGAAACACTAATTGTGTTCGTCTGCCTTTTAGCTCTGTTACAGCAAACAGCTGGTATTGATTTTAGACTTACATGCAAAACTCACACACAAATTGGGCCTAGAAGCATTAAGACATGCTTGCTGGCTACAACTGATGAAGAATAATTAATTGAGAAGAGGTAGAAAGATAAAGAGAGAAAGAGGTAGAAGGAGGGATGAAGAAAAGAGAGAGGTGGGGGGGGAGATAAAGAGACAGAGAATGAAGGCGTGGAAGAAAGGTTGAGGAAGGTAGAATAGAAGGAGAGAGCGAGAGAGAGAGAAAAAGAGGCAGAGAGAAGGGGAGGGAGAGAGAGTGAAATAGGAAGAGAGAGAAAGAGAGGAGAGTGAGGTGCATATATATATATATATATATATATATATATATATATATATATATATATATATATATATGTATATATATATATATATATATATATATATATATATATATATATATAAAATAAATAAATAAATAGAGAGGAAGCGAAGCAAAATTGTGAAAGAGGGAGAAACAAGGAGAGACAGAGTGAGAGAGCGAGGAAGAGAAAAGGGCTGAGAGAGAGGGAGAGAAAAAAGAGAGAATGGTGAGGGAGGAGAGAGGGGCAGAGTAAAAGAGATGAAGTGGGAGAGTAAGAGAGATAGAGATGAGAAGGAGAATTCAGGAGATGAGAGAATGAAGTGAGAGCAGGAGGGTTTGGATGACTGCAGCAGAAAGAGAGAGAAAGAAAGAGATAGAGAGAGAAGAGGGGGATGAGAGCAGCAGCAGCAGTAGTCAGGGGTGGAGCAGTTCAAAGCAGCTTTGATGAATGGGCTGAGTGATTTTGGGTCGTCTCCGCAGTACCAGCAGGACATCAACACCATCACCCCCTAATCCTTCTCTCCCTCCATCTATCCCATCATATCTATCTCTTCATCTCTATCCCTCCATCTCTATCCCTCTATCCCTTCCTACACAGAGTGGAAGTGCACATTCTCAATCTCAGTCTCTCTTTGTATCCTCCTATCTATCTATCTATCTATCTATCTATCTATCTATCTATCTATCTATCTATCTGTTTGTTTGTCTATCTGTTTGTCTATCTATCTATCTATCTATCTATCTATCTATCTATCTATCTATCTATCTATCTATCTATCTATCCTATCTATCTATCTATTGAGCTCATTCTACTCTTTTTTATCTGTTTGAATAGTAGCATATCTCTAGCAGAGTTATGCACAGTTAATAATATTACAAGGAAGATCTGAATGCACCATGGAAATCAGTGTGTGTCATTCCTCCTCCCTCATTAAGTGAAGAGAAGGACAGAAAAGAGGCTAGGAGAAAAGAGACGAGCCCTCGTACAGCGGCTGTTAAATGCCGCTTTGTGGTTTTGTCTTTCATCCGATCCTCTTTGTGCGTTTCTATCTTTTTCTTTTTTTCTCCCATATTGATCTGTTTGTTCAGCGGAACGATGTTGGTGGAGGAGAGGACGGACTCAGCGGACATGTTCTCCTGACCTCCTGACCTCTGCTCTGACCAGCTTGTCCACTCTTGCGCCCTGACCATTACATTCAACTAACCCTCTGATCATTTTAACAGGGGCTTTGAAAAGGATATATACCTCAAGGAAACACACACAAACACACACACAGCAAGTTTCCAGTATCAGTCCTCACAAATTAAATATGTCACGAAGAAATAAAAGTGACAGAAATTATAGGAATGCAGGGTGATATTGGAATCATATCAGAATCAGCCAATAAAAGTCATCGGCATCGGACTGATGCTTAAATTTGACTGATAATTCCAGACAATATTTGAAGATGCATTTATTATATGTTGGAAAAGTAGCATTTATGGCAGGCATGTCCAAAGTCTGAGATTGGATTTTTTACGGCCTATACCTTCTGTCTTAAAATGTATGGCATTTTTTGGTGTTATTATTTAGTGAGTGTGAGCTTGCATATGGGCTGCGTCCCGAGCCGTGTACTACAACATTTAACAGTATGGTAGGTAAGCCACTCTTATCATACTTTTCTATGTGATAGTATGCATCTCTAGCTGGGGTTGTACCTTAACGGCTCTCTACACACTAGGTAGTGCAAATGGAGAGACACACACGTCCTATTTGACTTGATACACTCCATAGGGCGGGAAGTGCCTTTTTCTTAAAATGTTGTGCAGTACGCTCAAAATGCTCTGCCCTCCCTTCACTCTGCTTTCGCACTCATTTTACTTGGCGATTTGTAGAAATGTCAGAACTATGGCATTATTTTTGTGCAAAAGTGTGCAGTGGAACTTTAGCAAGCAAAATATCTTGTCTTTATGCACTCAACTCTGCTTTTCTCATTTATCAGCATCGGTGTCTGAACCGGCAGATATAACCATGAAAACATCAGATATCGGCATCAACCAATAAGTCCCATATCATGCATTCCTTTGGTGATCAGTCAAATATAGTTTTTAAACTTTTCTGACTGCTACTCGTCCCACAGCTTTTGTGCTACAAACTTTACTCTGAAACAGGCGGTGCTTATCTACATTTTGATACATGCACTCGTTCTCAACTTTTGTCCATTTTTCCGTACATTCCCCATATACATGGGATACATGGGATTTGAGTCTCGAAGCTTCCCTCGGCCTGCTTTCACACGGTAGTCAACACGGTTCTTATGCCAACTCAGACCACCTCACTGAACACACATCTCAGTCTGTCTCCACCTGCACTCAACCTTTTCACTTTCACTTTCACTTTTCAATCACTTGTTCTTTCCCCATTCGCCTCAGTGAATTTTAGTCAAAGTCTTTCTACTTGGCCAGTTTTCATGTTACAGCCACAAAACTTAATAATCACATTAGCGTTTTCTAGTGGACAGAAATTGTCACAAAGTGTTTCACATGTAACCAGCCCAAGCCCCCAACCAGCAGGCCTGAGGCAACATTTACAACTATAATCCAACATACACGCTTCAATTGCCTTTTGTTTAAGTGAGTGATTATTTGTCATTCTGAACACACCACAACACAGCACACAGTGCACCACTAACAAATGTGACCTCTGCATTTGACCACCTGTGAAGGATCAGTGGGCAGCTTTTTTTTGGCATTGTCCGAGGAACAGTCCTTAAGGACGGTACCTTTCTCATGAGTACCTCAGTGGTACCTTTACCAGTCCAGGACTTGTACCAGTGACCGTCCAATCACGGGGCCGATCAAGGTGCCATCCTCAAGCCCTGCATCATAATAAAATCTCAAATCATCATCACTTCAGAAAAACCTTAAAAATAATGCTTATTTATTTTCTATTTATTTATTTTCTCACTTTTTTTTATACCATGTACCCATTCAGCCATCACGCCTCTGTAATTTATTTCACTTTTCGATAAAATAAATAAACAAATGAATAAATAAATAAATATCCACTGTCCAAATGTTCATACTCGACACACTGGGCCATCTTTAATTCAGCAAATAGAGTGAAATTGTTCAGTCTATTTATTTATGCAAATAAACACAGATAGTCAAGTACTATTGACATTTTACTCCATGAATATTTAAACTGGTAAATATTTGTAGTGCAATTCGTCTGCACATGGTGTTGCTTCCAAATGTGTTTATTTGGGAGGAAAGGGGAGGTGTATATGTGTGTCTGCGTTCTAAGTTAAAGGTTGAGTGATTTTTTCTCGACATTAATGTAAAAGCATCTCATGTGAGAGCTAAACTTCACAAGAACAATGCCAGACTTTTATTCCCTTTTCAACAGCAAAACTTCAGAGTCTATTTTAGAGGCTTTGGCCTCGCAGTGAATACATGATCACACAACAGTGTGTGTGTGTGTGTGTTCATGTATTTAGAAGTTTGTGAGGACGTGGCTGGTTTCTTAAAACAACCCAAAAAAGCTATGATTTAACCTTTTTTATGGTTTATGGCCACATTTTTGGATTGTGGGACCAGTCCCCAGAAGGACAAGTGATTTTATAGAAAATCTTCATATTTGATTTTTTTGGAAAAGCTAAAAGAGATGACTGGTGGCACGGTGGCCCAGTAGGTTAGTGCTGCCACCTCACAATGAGAAGGTCCTGGGTTCGAACCCAGGTAACGGCCGTAGTGCATTTCTGAGTTTGCATGCTCTCCCTGTGTTCGCGTGGGTTTTCTCTGGGTGCTCCAGGCCTACATTCGAAGGACGCGACTCTAAATTGTTATTAAGATGTGAGTGAGCGTGTGGTGTGTGCCCTGCGGTGTGTTGGTGCCTACCCAGGGGTTGGGCCTTGCCCTGCACCCGTAAGTTCCTCAGTACCTCAGTATGGGATTCAAACCGGTGACCTCAGGATCAATGGCCTAACTGCCTGCTAACTTATGCAACCAACTGCCTCAAAAAAGAACCTCACAAAGAAAATAATACAAGAATGTGTTCGTGTGAGTTTGTGCGAGTGTGTTGTGACTTTTACTCTTCAGCTCCTTTAGTTGCTGTTGTTGTTGTTGTGTGTGTGTGTCTGTGTGGCCATGTATTGATCGCATTGTGGGCACTTTTTGTCCCCTAAAATCACTTTTATGTGATTTTTGCAGAGCTAATGAGTTTCTTGGTGGTTCCTGAGGAAAAATATTTTATAGAAAATGTGCTTGTTTTTTATTTGAGAAACTAAAAAAGAGGTAAAGATGTGCTTTTGGTTGCTGAGGTTAAGGTTAGGGTTAGGCTTAGGTGTAGGTGTAAAATTATGTACTTAAGTCATTATGGGAGTCTATGGAAGGACCTCACAAAGATAGTAATACATAAACTCTGTGTGTGTGTGTGTGTGTGTGTAAATGCAGCAGTTTATTTGCTGTTGTTCTTCTGCTCGTTCTGATCTCTGAGGTCATCGCTAATGACTCTTATCTCCTCACGTTGCTTTTCCCCCTGAAAAGTGCTCTAATTATTTATAATTAGCATTGAACTTCTGGAACTTTAAAGTTCAAACTAAATTTAGGTTGTCATAAGGGTTTGGAGTAAAATTGCAGCATTAACATGCTAAATTACTGAAAATGTCCCCAGACTTTCCCCTAGTCTGCCTTTCCTACTATTCCGACCCATGTTTGTAGTGATTGCTCCATATACAGAATTTGGTCTGGTATTATTATTGTGATTAAGATTCACGTAGGCTTCAAATAGTTCAGAAAGTTCTTGTCGAATTACAGTAAAAAAACTTAGACAATTTGTAATTGGTAATGACTCTTAAATCTTAAAGGTGGCATGGTGGTGCAGTGGTTAGCACTGCTGCACACACAACAAGAAGGTTCTGGGTCCGATTCCCGGGTCGGCCATGGGGGCCTCTCTGTGTGGAATTTGCATGGAGCTCCTCAGGGCTGCGTTCTCAGTCCAATTCTGATCACACTCCTGACCCACGACTGCACCGCCCTGCACAGCTCAAACCACATCATCAAATTCACTGACGACACAACCGTGGTGGGGCTCATCAGCATCAACGATGAGCTGGCGTACAGAGATGATGTTCAGCAGCTGGCTGCCTGGTGCAGTTAGAACAACCTGTTGCTGAATGTGGACAAAACCAAAGAAATGATTGTTGACTTCAGGAGTACTCGCTCCACCCACACACCACTCAGCATCCACAGTTCCACAGTTGAGACTGTAAAAAACACCAGTTCCTGAGGTTCCACATCTCAGACAACCTCTTACAGGCCACCAACACCACCTCCATCACCAAGGCCAGCAGTGTCTCCTGAATGTATATATCACTGGTACTTTCTAACCCCAAGCTGTATCTTTTCATTATTGAAAAGTATTGCACAGACTCTTTTTCTCCACTGCTGTTGTAATATCTTCACAAACTTAAATGTTAGTCATACTTTTTAAAGAATACTGTTTTATTAATAGACTGGATATAGAATTTTTCATATTGAAAATGTTAATAACCTCATACACATTCAGTGTAAAAAATTCAATTTCCTTTTATAGGTTAATACTGCATCCAAATTGTCTCTCTTTCTGCTTCTATTTCTAGTTCTAGTTTAAAGTTATATTCAATACTCCATTTCTAGTTTAAAATGTACATTTTGTATTCTATTTATATATTGTTTATTCCATATTATTGCCCTATTTGTTTTTTTGTTCCTATTACAACATTTGCCCTGTGAAAACTGGAACCCACATCTTCTCAATCTCTCTGTATATCTGTACAGTATACTTCAAGAATGACAATAGAGATTCTTGACTTTGGTTGGATGTTTATGTGAGTTTTCACTGGGGGCTCCGGTTTCCTCCCATAGCCCAAAAGCATGCACTATTGGTTGATTGGCAACTCTAAATTGGCCCATACGCTATGAATGTGAGTGTGTGTCTGAATGAACTTTTTATATAGCACTGATGATGATAGTACACATTACAATATTTTCATTAAAGTTGATACACAACCATAAGAGGGTCCCAAGCCAGTGATTCCTTATGTCAGTTCCCAGTCTAGATAAATGCAGAGGGTTGTGTCAGGAAGGGCATCGACATTAAAACCTAGAAAGCCAAATCAAACATACCGTCACAAACAGGGATTTCATACCGTATCGGTTGAGGCCCGGGTTAACAATGACCGCCACCGGTGCTGTTGACCTACCATGTTGCAATATGGTTTGGAGACCTTGAGGTGCCAATGAGGAAAAAGACAGGAGGCTCAAGATGTTGAGTTCTCTTTGGGAGTGACGGATGGATAGGATCAGGAATGAGTTCATCAGAGGGACAGCTCATGTTAGATGTTTTGGAGATAAAGTCAGAGAGGCCAGACTGAGATAGTTTGGACATGTCCAGAAGGAGAGACAATGAGTACATAGGTAGAAGGATGCTGAGTTGGAGCCGCAGGCAGGGGGCTGAGAAAGACCAAAGGGAGACTTATGGATGTAGTGAAAGAGGACATATGAAGTTAGTTTGGTGTGAGGGTAGAGGGATCTATGAGAGGATAGGGACTAAATGGAGACCAGATGGATTATGTGGCGACCCCTGAAGGAGAAAAATAAGGAAGAAGAGAAGATTTTCATTAAAGGGTCCATATTATGGAAAATTGACTTTTTCTCTAACCTCAATCGCTGTGGGCATGGTTGAAGTGGCATGGCTGTTACAATATCAACCATTTCACGCTGTACTTCTCTCTTCTTGACTGCTGTACAATATTTGAATATATTATTGAAACACTATTTGCACATTTTACTGATTGTTGTTTTGTGAAACATTATCTGCACATACTACTGATTGTAATTTTTCTCCACTTAGCTGTTATGATACTGGCACAAGTTAATGAACATTGTACATTGTATTGTACATATTACCAGTTAATGATGTTCTCTATTTGACTGCTGTCACTAGACCGCCTGCATCTAGAACTTTATATTCAACTGCCGAAGATCAAACGCACAAGGTAATTACGCCAAAATTGTAATTTTTTTCTTCGTAATAACTTATATTGCACAGTCACTCTGACTACTTCTAGTTTAGAGTTTTTATAATTTATATTCTATGTATATATTTCGTGCCTACTCTATGTGACATTTGTTTTTTTGCACTGTGGAAGCTGGGGCCACGTTATCTTGTCTCTCTGTGCCTTTTATGTATACAATAATAGAGATGACAATAAAGTTCACTTTGACTTTGACATTAACTATTAGTGATTGTTATATATACTACTGATTGTAATTTTTCTCCCCTTCGCTGTTATGATACTGGCACAAGTTATTAGACTGTACTATTGTATTATTACATTGTATTGTATAATACCAGTTATAGTGTTCTCTATTCTCTGTTCTCTGTCGACTGTTTGTATATTATGTGTTTGCTAATTTCAAGCAGTATCCTCCTGTCTATGTTATTTTGTGTGTTTCCTTAATTTTTTAATTTTACTTAAATGTAAATATTCTTACATCAGTTGTGTTAGATCTGTTTCACTTCATTCATTGGTGCATTATTTTTTCTTGTTAACAGGCAAACCTCGGATCCTGGAGCCAGTCCCTAACTTTTATACTACCATGGGTTCTGTGTTTTGTGTGCTTCAACCAAGAAGAAACTTTTTCTGTTTCTTTGTTCACTGTATTTAAGTACTTAATTCTAATAAAATTTAAATAAAATTCTACCAGCATGTTCTGCAAGTGTGCCTCAGTTTTTTGTGGTGGTCATGCGAGATTGAGCATAAATACAATATTCAAAAGTGTAATGTGAGCTGGAAACTGAGGTGCTTGCCGTTGAAGATAAGAGCGTGTAAGTTATAAATGTGTGCGCTCCACTGACCCCATTCCATTTTATCTCTTAAGATGGCGTCGTTTTGTAATAAGAGAACTCCTCCACCTCCGGGTCACTGGGTTTGACTGTAGGTTTTGTTTCTTCTTCCAACTTTGTTCTCCATAAATTTAGAGCAAACATCTGCTTTTTCTTTTCAGGAGAGACTTCACCTGCAGCTGGGGACTTTAGGGAAGCTTCCTGAAGTTTCTGTGCCACACACACACACCACACACACACACACACACTTTTAAGGCTGTTGCCTTTGATTGCTGTGCTCAGGTAACACTCCTGCCCTCTTCTTGCCCATTTAAGGTTCTTTCACTACTGCTCATGGGAAAACAACAGCTCACCCTTTTAACTTCACCACTGAAAGAGATCATTTTATTTGTGCAACCTTGTATCAAGCACTGTTTGTTGCGTATTTAGACAGCAGGTAATTTGTGTGAAACTGTAACATATGTGACCCTCCACGGCAAAACCAGTCAACATACTTATATAGAGGTTCGAGAAAACGACGTTTATGTTGCGTGGGAGGTAAAATTTTGGATTTTTTGTTTTAGTGTTTGAAACAGTGGAAGGTCTATACTATGCACTATTTGTGAATAAATTTGGCTGAAAAACACCCTTTCCATCCTAAAGCGTGACTTTCTTGAGGTGAGGAATTAAATACCAGCAGAGCGTTAAAAGTTTCTGTTATTTTGGACGCTCTCTTCAATATTTATGAAATAAATCCACTGGTTGACTAAGCGTGAAGATATTTCTCTGGAATCATCTTCGTCTCCGAGTTCAGCTAACCCTAACGCGGAGTAAGGCTATCCGTGTGGCTGTAGATGCAGAAATGAGCCGTAAATGCAAACATAGCTGCAACCGCACCAAGCGTCTGTGAGTGCTATGGTGATAGTCAACTTCAAAGGCAGATTTCTCCGTTTCTCACTTGCCGTGACAGGAGAAACCCGTCTATTTTGAATGTTAATATCTCAGTCATATGTCGTCCGATTCATTTGATAAAGGTATCGTTTTGAAGCTTGATTTATGCCCTTTCATGAAAAATTTGGAGTGTCACATATCGTCAAGATCGCTCAGACTTCAATATGAAAATATGTGATTATTTGTCTTAATGAACACCACTGCCCAGCACACAGTGCATCACAACCAAACTTAACCTCTACATTTGACCCATCTGTGAAGGAACAGTGGGCAGGTGACAAAGGCAGCAGCCAGGGAGCAATGCTTGGACAGTGCCTTGCTCAAGAGTCTGGGATTCGAACTGGCAACATAGACCACCGCATAGACACACCACCTTGGAATAGTCTTTTTCATTGTCATTTGTCAGCATGACAGGCAATGTGACCTACCCAGTGGATTTTACCTTCGTGCATGATCAGTGGAGAGTTTTTTCTTTTATGGAGTTTTCTTTCTACATGGTCACCACATATGGTAATGCTATGTAAACACGTGCATTCGCTTCCTGGCCAAGATGGCTTATAATTATTGACCTCTTGAGCTCAACACCATTCACCCATATCTTGGCCTTGGACATACCAGAAGGTTGCATTATCTTCGATTGAGGCATTGATTTACAGGTCAACTTATTTGCTCCTGATGTTCAGCCGTTGCAGCATCTTATAGAAATAACAAGCACCGTTCATGATGGAGACTATGTCATTCATGAAGCACAAGTGGTTATACATATTTTTTGTCTGATTTCAGTAGAAATAAAGTTCAATAAAATAAATCTACTTAGAAAACTAAAAAGGCTGTAATCTGTGATTCTTTTTAGAAGAAATAGAATAGAAGAAGAAATAGAAGACGGAGAACAAAAATGGAAGGGACAGAGCCCAGGCGACCAGAGAGAGGCAACCCAGCCAACCGACCCCGGGACACCACGGCGGAGAAAGATCAGAGGGGACAACGTGAAAACCCACCCCCACCCATCCAGGAGGCGGACCCCAGGCGACCAGAGTGACAGCCCCCACCCAGCCAGACCAGACACCCCTCCCACTGAGAAGTGCCAGAGAGCCCCCAAAGGACCTGAACCACCACGGCCCACAGCCAGCCAAGCCCAGCAGGAGGCCGAGACACCCCGCCCAAAAGAGGAGGCCACCCACCCCGGCCAGTGCCCCCTGCAATACCACCAAGATGATACCCCCGGATGGCCCCCCACTCCTCTGACACAGTGCCAGAAACAGAGAGAAAGTTGACACTCAGCTCCCACCACATCCCCATCCCATGTGAGATGTGTGTATGTACATGTGTAAAAGTGTTGTGTGTGTATGTCTATCGAGCATTAAAATTTGGAGGTGCAATTGAGGCATGAGGTCCCCACCACTGGCAGACGGTGGAGTCCCCCACCCCCTTCCTACCCCCCCAAGGCCCTAATGTAATGTGGACTGTGTGGGGGACTACAGTGCATTAAAATTGGGGGAATAGTCAGGGCACATACACCCCGCCGGTGGCCACCGGCGGAGTTATACCCGCCCCGACCACCCCCAAATCCCTAATGACGTGTAGTGTCTATTATGCAAGTTAAAAGGAAGCAAGCCCTAGTGTTATGTGGAATGTGGTGTTGGTATGGGGAGTACTGTGGGCTGCGACAAGTGTCCTCCCCCTATCGCTGGGGGCAGGTCCCTGACTGGCCCTGACTAGTCCCTGACCCCATGCAGACAGCGGGGGCACCCAAACCAGGGTGGGCAGGCATCACGGTGTAATCTGTGATTCAATAACTGCTCTAATAACTGAGCGATCGTCTACTGACTCTTTTAAGAATAATTTCATTCATAAATTTGGTGGTACTTGGGGAGCAGTGCTTGGTAACGTGTACCTCAGTGGTACCTGTATTAGTCCAGGACTTGAACAGCTGACCTTCCGATCGTGAGGGCCAACTCCCAAACCATTACACGATCAACTGCACTGGGTACTTTTATAACCACATATGTGACAAATAAAGAATCCTGAAACTTGAATGTAAAACTTTTTTGTGAAGGGGAAGACTTGAGAATAATATTTAAGTGTAAAGTAGATTCAGCTCAGCGTTTCTGATGCTGTGCGGGAGGTTGGCATTTTCCCGGGGAGCTGCTGAAGGGTCGGATCAGTTCGCTGCTCTTGCTCCCTAAGTCCACATTTAAGCAGCTAGTGATGACGGTCCTGTAATAATGGTCGTATAATCTGAGTAAGAGGCCACTTCAATCGTCTTTTCTGCTTGGCCAAGCACTCGTCTGAGGTTACGATGGTGTGTGAGGAAGTGGATCTGGATCATTCTAAAATCATATGTTCAAAATCAAGGGAAGCGGTAAAAAAATGATCTGAACTTAAAAGTTGTGTTAACATACTTCTTTCATTTGCTTCCACTTATAAAACAATAACACACAATTTCCACTAACCTTTATGAGTTGTCAATGTTACAACATGTTCAAGTTTCCAGCAAAATTAAATTGGATATTTTAATTATTTCAACTGAAAAATGTTGTTATTTGCACTCATCTCTAAAAATTAAACAAAGTGAGAGTGGAAGCTCTTTGCTAACTATTAGTTCAGTAAAACAGAGGAACCGTTGGTCTCATCCAGGGGATGAAAGCCAAAGTGTGTATATGTATGCTTTAGCTTTGAATTGCTCTCCCTAGGAAATCCTTGTTTGCTGAAAGTGAGTGATTATTTGTCATTCTGAACAAACCACAGCACAACACACAGTGCACCACAACAAAATGTGACCTCTGCATTTGACCCATCCGTGAAGGAGCAGTGGGCAGCAAACAAAGCGTCCAGGGAGCAGTGCTTGGAGACCTGATGATGTACCTGAGTGGTAACTTTACTCGTCCTGGATTGGAACATGTGACCTTCTGATCATGGGGCAAACACCCTACTGTTAAGCCACCAACTGTTTCACATAGAACTTTACATTTTACATTAAAATTATATTTGACAGTATTAAAAGGTGACAATATTTCTCATCAGGGTGAAAAGCTGTCTTGCTCAATAGTATGGCGTTATTTTTGTGCAAAAATTCTGAGGATGCAGTGGAAGCAAAATCACCAGCAAAATCTGGCATCTGTTCACACTCAACTCTGACTCCATGAGCTCAACTCCACCTTAATGCTCGCTCCACTTGGTACTATATTTTAAACAGGGGCAGATTACGGTGTACATGGGCCCCTGGGCTACATTTTCTGTTAGTCCCACCCCACAGGGTTATTTTGCTGAAAAGAAAAAAAAAAAACAATATATAGAGAAAGCTGATTAATTAAATCTGATAATTTACATGATTTACGCTTCAATTAGTTACAGTTAAAAACTGATACACAGTAATGTCATGAAGAGATGCATGAGGAATCATACAAGAGAGAGTCCAGTCACTTGATGCACTGAATACACTGCACTTGCACTAGACGTTTTATGCTTTTTAGTCAAATAAAAGGCCATAATCCACTCTTTAATCATTCAAGTTTTCTTTAAAATACTGTTAATGTCAAATCTCATCTCGTCTTGTCTCGTGAGCTGAGTGTCTTGTCACACCCCTACTGAGAAAAGTAATTTATACTGCAGTACGTTATGCTCAAGAATTGTTTTTCCAGACATTTTTCAAACATGCTTTGAGACAGAAAACTTCTAAAAATTTAACAAAGTAAGCGTGGAGGCTCTTTGCTAACTATTAGTTCAGTAAAACAGAGTAACTGCTGGTCTCATCCGGGGATGAAAGCTGGAGTGTGTATGCTTTAGAAATACTTCCGGTCTCTGTAACTCAAACACACACAAACACACTAATTAAAGGCTTTACATGCAATATTAATGCCCGCTCTCGCTCGATTGTGCTCATGCAGTTTTTAACATCTTTCTTTCTGTGCGATAGCCCCTTTAATCTATTTGTACGATACCACTTAGATTTGAATGGATTTAATTTGCAGTCCTTATTGAGAACCCAGATTAATAAAGGATAACTAACAGGTCGGTTTCTCCCCGAGCGTTATGAAACTGACAGGCTTGTCTCCACTCATTTACACATGTTAGCCTTGTTTGTCTGCCATTCGATGCTCAGCTCAAAGCACCATTGACCAAAAAAAAGGGCAGAAACTCAATATTCTCACCTTAGCATGACACAAAAATTCCTAAAACAAGCTCCATTTCTGGCTGGAATCAAAGCAAATGAGGGCTGGCTGTCAAGGGGCTCCAAACACCGACTTCGTGTTTCGCTCAAAAATAGCCTTTGTAGTTGGACAAAATTCTGGTTCTCTTCACTCGTCCAAGTCCCTGGTGGCTCCTTCGCGCTCTCTCTGCTGCCTTAATAAGGGTATAATCTCACTAATAAAGCACTTTATTTTCATTCCTCACTGGCAATAAAACCCCTAATCCTGTTAAAGTTGAAATTCATGCTGGAGACTGTGCACATTAAAGATTCAAGATTGTCACCAGTGTTGGAAGTAACATGTTAAATGTATTACCTTTTGCTGTAGCACAGTAAAGTAAGGCATTAGTAATAAATTGTCAGTAATATTATACTCATTACATATTTCAGTAACACACCAAATTTACTGCAGTTTTGTATTTATAATAAAATCCCCTTTGTCACAATTGTAAAAAAAGTGTGAGTAAAAGAGCTATTTCCTACAGAGTGTATGTCTATAGTCATTATGCTACACCACATCGCTCTCCACTGGATGTAGAATGAACTTCAGTAAACTATATTGTATCATTTTACGATGGCAAGTCCTACTTCCGCATTTATTTAGGTGAAAGTAACTCAAAAGTGTCTGTGCCCTGTGATTCAAGAGATTCAAGATTCTTTATTTGTCACGTGCAAGTTATACAAGTACAACATGCAGTGAAATGTATGCTGTGGTGTGTTGGCACTTGTCCAGGGCTGGTTCCCATCCTGTGCCCATAGTCTCTGGGATAGACTTTGGTCCCCAATAAGGAGTAAGTGTAGGGAACAAGCCAGATTACTGGTGAACAGGTGTAAATAGTAATGAGGTGGGAAATGAACTTACCTTGATGGAAACAAAACCAAAATATTCCGGTGATAGGCAATGTGGACATGAGAAAATTAACCACAAATTACGTTAAAGAAACCTTACAAGAAACTAAACCTAAAGAATGTGAATATATTGAGAAATATGTTGAAATTTATACTATAGTAGAGCAACTGTGGATCTGCTAGAGGCACAAATACATAGTTTTAGTTCTCTCAGAATCATAACTTGGAAAAGACAAAGCTTCTGTAATAAAAAAAAAGGTGAAATGGTATCGCTGAGATTTCTAGTAAGGAGTTTTGTTAAAATTCATAATCAAGAAGCGAATGATTATTCCTTTGATCAATTTTGTGTAAAAATCCAAAAAAGCATCTTTTATTTGCAGAGCAGCGATGTGCCTTTCTTCATGTTCATGTCTCACATCTCAAAATAAATAAGAATTCACCTCCAGGGAACGATGCTGTGCTTGGCTTTTAATAATTTAATCTAATCTTTTGGTGTGTAAATGTTTGAGCATGGCCAGCCTATCTCTTCTGCCTGGTATTTATAGCAATACACAAGCATGCACACACACACACACACACAAACACTCAAATAAATAAAAATCACACCAGCAGCCGTGTAACGTTCATTTCAAATTCACAGCAACACACTGACAGCATTACAATCAAATCTGATCAATTGTTAAAACCAACCATGACTTAAAGTGAAGGCAAAAGAAGGCATGAAAACATCATGAAATTGGTTTGGAGCGTGAGAGTAACTGTGTGTGTTTGTGTGTGAAAAGGTAACAATAGACGAATACATCTTCATGTTTTTTTTGTTTTTTTTTTCCGAGGTGTATTGAGCATATACTATATGTAGTTAAGTTTGATGTGTTCACTGATGGTTTTGTGAAGTGTTGATGTCAGGTTTTTGTGAGAATCTGGGTTTTTTTGTGTTTAGTTTTTTTTAATTTACATTTACAGTATTTAGCAGATGCTCGTATCCACAGTAACATAAAACGGTGCTTTGACTGTTCTTCAGTCTGGATGAAGGGAAATAAATAAATAAATAAATAAATAAAGTTCATGAAAAAAAGAATAAAAATGCTAAAGAAGGAGGTGAAGGAAAAGACAATGATAAAAGAAAGATGAGATGAGATGAAGAAGAATGAGAAAAAGCTTATGAGAAAGAAGAAAGTTAAAGGAGAAAAGGGGGATTAAGGGAAAGAAAGAAAGAAAGAAAGAAAGAAGATGAAAAAAATAAATAGAACATTAAGAAGTCAAAGAAAAATGTAAGGAAAATACAATAGGAAATGAAGAAAGAAGCTGAACAAGAAAAAAAAATATGATCAGAAAGTAGTAAAAGAAAGAAAACAATGAAGGCAAAGAAAATGAAGAAAGATAGATAAAAAAGATGAAAGAAGAAAGAAAGATGTGAAAAGGAAAAAAAAATAAAGCAAAAAGCTGAAGAAGGAGGTGAAGAAAAACAATGATAAGGAAGAAAAAGATGAAGATGTGAAAAAGATGAGAAAGAAGTAGAAGAAAACAAAAGATGAAGAAGAAGGTAAAGACAGAAGAAGAAAGGAGATCAAAATCGATTAAAAAGAAACAATGAATGAAAGATGACAAGACGAGACAAGAAGAAAATAGAAGAAAGATGAATACTGAGAAAAAAGATGATGAGAAAGAAGAGTAGAAGAAAGTAAGAGTTAGGTTTAGGATTAGGATAAAGAAAGAAAAAAGAAAGAAAGAAAATATGAAAACAAAGAAATAAAATGAAGATGAAAAATAAGGAAAAGGATAAAGAACATGAAGAAAAAGACAATAAAGAAGAAGAAAGAACTGGAAAAATAAGATGATGGAAAAGAATGAGAAAAAGTAAAAGATAAAATGAATGTGAAGAAAAAGCATAAGAAAGAAATGATGAAGAAGGAGAAAGAAGAAGAAGAAGATGAAGGTGTGTGTGTCCTTGAGTTGGTTTAAAATCAGGTCGTGTCACACACACTTCCCTATAAACATTCACTCGCGCACACACACACACACACACACTCACACACGCACACACACACAGACACACAAACACCCCCTGCCCTAGACCTCCTCATGCTCCACAAACACACACTTAAAACCTTGTAAAGGCAGCAACCTGTGTAAAGAAACTGTCGAGTGTGTGTCATTGTGAAACTGATGGGGACCTGTGTCATTGTGGAAATGTAAAACAAGTCCCCCCAAAGTTAATCACTGCAACATACCCCCCATAAAGGGGTCTACACACTAATAAAGAGGGGACGTGTGTCATTATGAGGATGTAAAAATAGACCTGGCATGATATCACTTTCTTTTATGTCCGATACAATAACGATATTGCACATTTGGATATCTACAATACAAATCCGATACAGTGTCTGAGTCCTAAATGTTTAAATTCATGACTGAGATTATTCTGTTAAGCTTAAGGAAACACTTGACTTAAATACTGTTTTCCAAACTAAAACAACGTAATACTTTCACACCCAGATATATATGCTAAATTATTTATTATTCAAATAATATCTTAAAAATATTTGTTTAAACGCAGTTCTGTAATTTTGTGACGGTCCCTAATCATGTGGCACTACAGCCATCAGGAGCGAGAGCTGTTGGTGTTAAGGAAATGAAACTGTATAATCATGTGATTTGCTTTTGCAGTTGTAGTGTTGCGTTGCTTGTTCTGCTCAATATGTAGGAATTAGTGTGAATGTTGAACAATAAACCAGCTTTACTGCAGTGCCAATTCCCATGCATCACCAATGGTGCACGCAAGCATTTACAGATCAGCTCCATAGATCAGACCAATGCCACCGATACCCAGTCCAGCTATTTGAGTCGTTCTAGGACCGATATCCCATCCACATATTGGATTGGTGCCGTCTCTACATAAAACCCACTTTTCTATTTAAGCTGAGCTTCTCCCATTAAAATCTCAGTCCCCATAATGCTCATACTCTTAAAAAGTGTGTGTGTGTGTGTGCGCGTGTGTGTGCTTGAGGAGAGAAAAGGCCCCCAATTGTTCTAATTTGCGTCATTAATTTTCTCCATGGGCCTCAAGATAATTACATGCCATTAGTGTCATGTATAATGCATGAGCAATTTTCACCTCCCACATTCTGCGGCCTGGTGTTGGTGTGTGTGTGTGTGTGTGCGTGTGTGTGTTATTTCCATTTTTTATTTTTCATTTTGAAAACAGCATGTGTTTAATAAGGGGAAGGGATAAAGGTTAGACTAATGTGCTAAACATTCTGCTTTGCTAAGTGGCAGAATCGGTTAAAAACTTTCCCGTTTTCTACTTCCATCGCAATTTATAGTTCACTGCATTTACAATCACTCTCTCACTTCAGATTTACAGCGTAGGAAGCGTGCACTTTACCTAATATTTATGTTACACTAAAGCCATGGGGCCTCATGCGCCAATCTTTTTTAAATTATTTAGTTAATACTTCCCCCAGCTTCTGTTGGTAACGATATGATGACAAAAAACTATGGAACTTTTTCACCAATATAAGAGCAGTTTTTTCTTGTATTGAAAATTATGATATTTAAAAAGTATGTTACACAACTGTAAAATTAAAGAAAATCTAAGGTTTTGCACAAACATGCATGCAATAAAACTTGTGTAAAAGTGTTGTTGGGAGCTGTAGATTCTGGAGATGCTGGCAGTGTGCCGTGCCTGTCAATTCTTCCTGCTGGAGTTAAGGGGACACCATGTGTTGGTGCGCTCAGACAGCAGGTCCATGGTGTCATACGTGAATCACCAGGGCGGCATTGTCTCGAAGCGCCTTTACACACTTGCGAAACGCCTTCTGGTTTGGGCCCAGGCCAACCTGCGCTCACTAAAGGTGACGCATGTGCCGGGCAAACTGAACCAAGGGGCAGACATATTGTCAAGGAACAATGTCTCCTCGGAAGAGTGGACGCTCCACCCCCTCATGGTTCAGAGGATTTGGGGAATCTTCGGCGAGGCTCGAGTAGATCTCTTTGCCTCCGAAGGCAACTCGCAATTGTCCGTTTTACTTCACGAAAAGCACAGATGCCCTGGCCCACGAATGGCCAGATCTCCTGCTCTATGAATTCCCTCCGGTTGCTCTGCTACCACAGGTACTCAGATGAGTCAGGGAACACAGACACAAGCTTCTCCTGGTGGCCCCCTTCTGGAGGAACCAGCCATGGGTGTCAGATTTATTCCAGCTGCTCGAGGCAGCCCTGTGGCCCATTCCCTTGAGGCAAGACCTCTCTCAAGTGAACGGCTCGCTGTGGCATCCACGGCCTGAGTTATGGGCCCTTCACCTATGGCCGCTCAATGGGAGTCTCTGGACCTCCCAGAGCGTGTCCTGAACACTATAACTGAAGCTAGAGCTCCGTCCACCTGGCGTCTCTATGCTCTGAAGTGGTCCCTTTTCTCGGCTTGGTGTGGAGACCGTGACATTGATCCAGTCACTTCCGAGGTGTCAGTGGTTCTTTCATTCCTGCAGGAGTTGCAGGATAAGTAGCGTTCTCCTTTGACCATCAAGGTTTATGCTTCAGCTATAGTAGCCTTTTGTGCTCCTATCGCTGGTTGCTCGATCGGCAGGCACAGTGCGGTGATTCAGTTCTTGCGAGGTGCCAGGAGGCTGAACCGCCCGCGTCCTCACACAGTGAGGGCCCCCCTCACACAGGGCCCCCCTTTCAAACCACTACACTCCTTGAGCTTGAGATCACTCTCGTTTAAGACTGCCCTGCTCTTAGCGCTGGCGTCGGTTTAGCGGGTAGGAGATCTGCAGGCTCTCTCTGTCAACCCGTCTTGTCTGGAATTCGGGCCTAACGACTCCAGAGTCATCCTGAAACCAAGATTGGGTTATGTACCTAAGGTGCTCTCAACTCCATTCAGAGCCCAGGTCATAGTGCTTCCACCCTGCCTGCCTCGACGGACGGCCAGGACTTGTACCTGCTCTGCCCCATCAGGGCCTTAAGGGTGTACATCGAGTGTTCTGCCTCGTTCAGGAGTTCAGAACAGCTTTTTGTTGGCTTCGGAAGCCGTGCTAAAGGTCGCCCGGTTACGAAGCAGAGGCTTTCCAGGTGGATAGTGGAGGCCATTGCCTTGGCTTACTCCTCCTTGGGGTTGCAGTGCCCAATTGGAGTCAGAGCCCACTCCACCAGAGGCATTGCCTCTTCCTCGGCGTGGTCCAGTGGGGTCTCTATCTCCGAGATTTGTGCGGCAGCCGGGTGGTCCTCGCCGTCCACATTTATCAGGTTTTACCACCTGGAAGTCCCCATTCTGCAGTCTAGAGTCCTTTCGGCTTAGTCTGTCACTTAGACTGACTGAGTGGTCTTGAGGGTTACTTGACCAGTATTGTTCAAGTCCCTACTCTCTCAGGCCCATCTTAGGGTGCAAACTGGGATGACACCCAAGCCACGGAGGACCCTCTTGGCTCACCCCGTGCTTGGTGTATTTTTGCACTTGTCGTGTTTTGAGTCGTACCCCATCATAGCACGGCGTGATTGTACTGGTTCCCATACAGCGTCTTACATCGCAGTACAAGTGGAATATCAACAGGGAATGTACTCGGTTACTTTCGTAACCTTGGTTCCCTGAGATATGGGAACGAGTACTGCGTTCCTTGCCGTGCTATGTGCTGCATGCCTCAGTACGGTTCATTCGAAGAAATCTGAGCATGGCGGTGAAATGGCCGCTTATATAGAGCCAGTTAGCCCCGCCCATGCAAATGCCGGGTGCTGGCAAAGCGGCGCGGCCATTGGCTTGCTCACTTCCGCCGCCGAGTCATTGGTTCGTTTTTATTACTTTGAACGAACCAATCAATGTTCAGTTTCACTGCATGATTGGAAAAGGCTTCAGTCGAGGAGAAAAAGGGTTTTTTTCCCATACAGCGTCTTACGACGCAGTACTCATTCCCATATCTCAGGGAACCAAGGTTACAAAAGTAACCGAGTACGATTTGCTTTTTAATCTAAAAAAAACTGTGAGTTTTAAGAAAATCTCTCCAAAAAAAGAATGATTGATGAAAAAGGCCCAAACTCTTTGTCTGTAAAGCTTTTTCCCGTGCTGCTCTCCACTCTCACTCACAGGTCAGAGGCTGGCAATTATAAAATGTATCTGTTAATGAGAAATAATATGCGTATTAATGTATGAAATGGAAGTTTAATGTGGAAACTATGGAAACAGAATGTATAATGATGCTGCATATTAACCTCTCAGCAACGATGTGTATGAAGGTGATGCATATTTAAACCCAGTAATAAGCACCAAAAACTAGAGATTTTCTGTTTTTTATTGCCTTTAAATAAATGTTTTTTTTCTAACAGCACATCATTCTCTTCCTTATTTTCATTTTTTATTTACTGCTTTTATTCTAAATGTCTATTTTTGCAAAAATCATTTTTTCATATATTTTATATGTATTTTTCAATTCAATTCTATTTTATTTGCACTCGTTATTAAAGACACACAAACACACACACACACACACACACACACACACACATAGTTTTGGATTTATTGTCTCATAATATTTGCTTAATGTAATCTGCTGATTAATTTAAATTTCAAATTTCCCAGTCTTTTCAAGTTTAACTTCAACTTCCTATGTGTTATACTTATACTTATGTATTGCGATAAATAAAGAATCTTGTTTTTCTTTTTAGGGTACTTCCACAGACGTTTTTCCATTTGTACCTTGTGCCTTTGTAATCTGTTTTAATTTCAAGTCCAACTTGCATCTCATAGTCAAGTTCTAAAAATATCTAAAAAATATACAAAATCTAATCCTGATTGGACTCACTTGATGTGTCACTCATAAAAATGACAAAAAATCATTAAATATGTAAATATGTCCCTACGCACATAAACACGCATGGCCGTTACTGGCCTCATGTTCCAGTCCGACTGGTCTAGAATGGACGTGATGGCGGGGTCAGTGTTGGAATCACTCAGTGTCTAAGGCTGGGTTTGGGGTTCGAGCCATCTAATTGTGTTGCTCCTCCTCCATGTGTAGAATGCGACCTCCATTAGCCTGCAGAACAGTGAGGTCCTGTAAAGCTGATTGAGTTTGTCAGCTGAGACCATGGCATTAATTTTCACCACTAACAAACACAAGGTGCGATGAACACACACACACACACACACATACACACACCAAATTTGTGTGTCGCAAATCTTATACGGCAAACTTCAAAGAAAACAGCACTGGAGCGGAGCCGAAGCAAACAGTCTCCAGCTCGGTGACAATGATGCAGCGTGGCGCTTTGATCAGCCAGGAAAAGGCTAAAGGTAGATTTTCTGGAGATAAAAATGGCTGCTGTCCCTGACAGGTGATATGCATACGTTTTATCTGATTTGTATATTTAAGTGATTCTTCTATTTTTTACCACATTAACACAGTCGACCTACTATTACACACAAAATCCTCATCGTTCCTAAAATGTATTCACATTGTGATATAGATGCATTAAAGATGAAACCTTAATCTCCATTGCAGCAATATGGTTATGTAAAGAAACAATAACATTAACAATAACAATAAGTCTTATATTCATATGCAGCTTCATTCCCAAAGTGAGTAAAACAGGGTTTCTACTGTTTCTACTCTAATTTCCTCATGTACTTGTACAAACCTTATAAGAAGATTTTCTATATTTCCTATATTTTATGTTTATATTTTAATCTTACTCTATAGTTTATTGTACAAATTTTAAACAGTAAAGGTTTGTAAATTCTATATGTTTTTTTAATAGTCTAAGGGTGGTTCTGTCTGTTTTTTTCCACATTTGATGAGATTACTACTGTAAGTGTTCTTCTGTATTCCAATTTCACATCCAACTTATTTTTTTATATAAATGTCTCATTGTAATACTGCTAAATTCATAAGTCTGTATTTTACTGTATCCTAATTTTGGTTCTATTTCATATTCCTATCTCACATTTCAGCTCCAATCTAAATTCCAATTTTGCACATGCTGAACATTTCACAATCAGAATTCATTCACCATTCAATCACTGTTCATTATTTTATTTACAGCCAGTGTTATGGTTTGGGATATGATAGGGATTAGCACACAACCAGAAACAGGAAAAGACAACACGAGACAAAACTAGAACAGATATCTACAGATAGTTTTATCTATTATACAAACAAGTGTATATACAAAGCTGGAGTGACGATATATACAAGGCCAGGTTGGGCCTAAGACAACATCAAAGGAAAGAACAAAATGAAACAGTGCAAACCTAACTTGGGGTTTAGAATATGTTCTACCTTGTTCGCAAAACAAAATTCTTTGCTACTAAAAACTACTTTGCTCTAACTACAAAACCAAAACTTACAAGGGTGGTGTCCGCCTCTAACCTTGTGTATCTAACAAACTTTTAGCTACGTGTTGCACAATGTAAATGTATGAAGATTGCAAATGCATAACTGAGAGAGAATGGTACTTACAATAGAACAGTGACTAAACAACAGAGACAGTTAGAAATGATAAATAAGAATGAAGAGCAAGTGTACAACTAACTTGGCGAAGCAAAAGAAAATGAGCTATATGTGTGAACAGGCAGGAACTCCGCACACATTCCACCACTAGGAGGCGAGCTGGGTAATCATCCAATCAGCAACGGGCAGCATGGCCAATCCCATCGAGGTGCTCCACCCTAAAATTTGAAATGGAGAGAGCAGAAAACAGAGCGAGAGAGGAAAGGGAGGAGAGAGAGAGAGAACGTGAAACAGGCAGAGAGAGAGCAAAAAAAACATACAAGCCACAGCATGTAACACCCAGTTCTAGACAATGTACGGTATATATAGTTTGAGGTTTGAGGCTTTACTCTAGTGGTGGTGTAATGGCACATTAATCTACATCAATACATCGATTCACACATCAACAATCCCACAGCACTGATTGATCAGACATTGTACATTTGTTGCAAAGTGTCACTTTTTCTACAGTATGGAAAGACCAAAGCCATGCCTCCGTACCGGCTCCCATCCAATCACAGCAAGCTGACATGACAGAAAGTCTTCTCCATCGTAACAAACCCCTTGCAATTAATAATAATAAAAATGCGATGCTGTTATCACAATATAAAAAGGAAGGAACCACAACACTACTTTGTTTGTTGTACCAATGTATTGTATGGTTTCATGCATACCAGCACCAAAACCAACACATTCCAGACTCCGGTCGAGTAGGGAGACAGTCCATGGAGTCCTATGAACACGAGGATCTCAGCTGCCGTCACCGCAATAAACAGTTCTACACAATACACAAAAAATGCCCCACAAAGCAGGCACCATGCTGATTACATTTTATACATATGAGCATTTGCTTAAGAAATGTAACTACTTGCTTATGTATTTGGTATTCAGGTTTTGGATGGCTGCTATACAGACGCCGCCACAGTACTTATTGATGCTGGCATAGCCTAGCTACCTCATTTATCCCCATGCAAATAAAAAGACTAACCCCTCACAAGCACCCCAGAAGGCTGGGAGAATTAAAATAAATGTGTTGTGACCTCGTTACTGTTGCTTCAATATACTCAATATACTCAATATTAAATCAACCCAGGAGTAGCAGAATTTCAACTTAGTGTTGCCTTATTAGACAAACACTACCATTATGTACAGTCATTATGTACAGTCAGTTGTAAGGTGAGTGTGTTAATCACTAGACCCCGTATTTTCTTTCTGTACTTTTATTTGATTTTTTTTTTTTTTAATCTCATATGTTTCTTTCATTGTACAATTGATTTAATGATTATTCCTTTTTGTATTTGTAACGTCGAGTCAAATTCTTTGCGTGTTAAAATATTTGGCTAATAAAACAGATTATGATTCCACACAAAGCAACTCTGGTCCAAAGTTTGACTTGAGACGTAAGAAGACATCAGCAACTGAAGTTCATGCTTTACTGACATATGTTGTGATATGCGGCATGTAGACAAGGGCAAAGCTTCCTCTCTGATCAGGCGGACGGACCTCAGCCCATTACTAGCTAAAAAAGCAAATTACATCTTTAATGAAGATAAACAGATCGGGCCAACACCAGCACTGGGCTAATTAGCTACACACCAAAAATAGAGAGAGAGATCAAAGAGCTACTCGAGCGTCCATCTTCCGGTCTGCTCAGAAAATCCCACTGAGATGTGTTTAAAACTCACTCCCACTGGAGGCAGGAGGCTGCTTCAGTGTACAGTAGAAAACTTTTACTGTTGCCAGGTATCAGCAGATGCTAAAAAATCTTTCAAAAAGGAGGGTATCTGCATTTTAGGGCACATCTATCATCCGGTTTGGGGAAGTTACTTTTAAACGGCAGCTTTTCAAGCCACAAGATACTTGTAAGCTTAGTTCCACAACAAGCTCCTGTTTGCATATACACTACCAGTCAAAGGTTTGGACACACCTTCCCATTCAATGTTTTATTCTTTATTATCATGACTATTTACATTATAGATTCTCACTGAAGGCACTATGAATGAACACATATGGAATTATGTAGTAAACAAAAAGTGTGAAATAACCCAAAACATGTTTTATATCTTAGATTCTTGAAAATAACCACCCTTTGCTTTGCACACTCTTGGCATTCTCTCGATGAGCTTCATGAGGTAAACCTGAAATGGTTTTCCAACAGTCTTGAAGGAGTTCCCAGAGATGCTGAGCACTTGTTGGCCCCTTTGCCTTCACTCTGCGGTCCATCTAACCCCAACCATCTCAATTGGGTTTAGGTCAGGTGGAGGCCAGGCCATCTGGCGCAGCACTCCATCACTCTCCTTCTTGGTCAAATAGCCCTTACACAGTTCATTCACAGTTTTGATGCCTTTAGTGAGAATCTACAATGTAAATAGTAATAAAAATAAAGAAAAAATTGAGAATGGGAAGGTGTGTCCAAACTTTTGACTGATAGTATAGTAGTGACAATAAAGGGTGGTCTAGTGGTTAGGGTATTTCCCTCTGGGCAAAGAGGTTGTGGGTTCAAATCCTACCTCCAGCACTACTACCACTGGGTCCCTGAGCAAGACCCTTAACACCCAATTGCTCTCAGGAAAACTGCATCAAGTGAATCTGGATAAGAATTGAAAGTGAGTGATTATTTTTCATTGTGAATAAAGCACAGCACACAGTACATCACAACCAAATGTGAGCTCTGCATTTGACCCATCTGTGGAAGAGCAAAGGGAAGGTTTTTGGCAGGGCCCAAGGAGCAGTGTTTGGGGACGTTACCTTGCTCATGAGTATCTCAGTGGTACGTTGCTGTTGCAGTGGTTTGAGAGTTGGCCCCATGATCGGAAGGTCACTGGTTCAAGTCCCGAACTATGCTCAAACACTGGCACTGCTAAAATAAAGCTATCCACTGCTCCTTCACAGATGGGTCAAATGCAGAGGTCATATTTGGCTGTGGTGTGTTCACAATGACAAAATAATTATCCACTCACCCACTAAGAGTAAGAAAATGTGTAAAATGATGTTAAAAGTAATATGTAAGTATATTTTAGCAGTGTAATGTCAAATCACAGTCAGGTTTAAATGAAGGCTTGAAGGAGGAGAGCATTTTGCTTTTCGTCTTGTGTATGTTACACTCAAATATGTACATTCTCATTAGTTTCATCTTTAAGAATCATACATTTGGAGAAATACGGCTACAGATTCTTGTTTTCATCTTGGTCAAGGTGAACTCCATTCTCTTACTCCATCTGGCAGCTGCCAAGAGTGCATTGTGATGAAATGTGACAACTAAAATAGTTACTGGAAAAGCTGCAAATGGTATTTTTGTATTGTCACTAATTTTAGTTAGCTAAACCTCCAACACTTCCGTTCACACACAGATACTGTATATATATGCAAATCTACTGTTGTGAGTTACAAATGTGTGCATTAGGCATGGCAATGAGGTGGAAAATTCAGAGTCCATGCAGCATTCTACAATTTCTAACTGTTTAAAATATAGGCTCCTCTAACGTTATGTCAGAGTATTAAATGAATATAGGATGTTTGGCCTCGATTCAGCGCAGAAATGCCAGTGCTACACCTAGTCTCGAGTGCAACAGACTACCGACATCAAAAAGTAAGCACCTTTAAAGCTCTTTATGGCACGAGGAGGAGTTGAAACTCCAAAAGGGATTTTCATCTCCATCTGGGCAGCCGGGGAGAGCAGAATCACAGCTGCAGTTCACAAAAGCAAGATGAAAACAGAGAGGCTGAAATAATACAGGAGATGATTTTCCAGATAAGCCAGTGACCAATATTTAGAATCCTGTTAGGTCTGGAGAAAGCTGATAGAATTGGAGACTTAGAGATATGTGAACAAAGAGCTAAATTAAATAAGTGCATGTTTAGATAAAGAAGTGATGTGGGGTTTCATGTAGAAATGTACAGCTAAAGAGGCCGAAGAGGTTTTTGAGACTTTACAGTAGATGTAGTGGCGAATTTCTGTCCCAAGCCTTGCAACAAAATAATTCTCCACTTCTTAATGTGAACTGTCCAGGTTTATTTCTGACTCGTACAACAGATCGCGATGTTACGGTCAAAAAACTATTTGCTGCTACAGCGCACATTTCCACTGCCGTACTGACTTATTCTAAACTCCGCCCATGCATGCGCTGTACAATGGTTATCCTACCCGACAAAATTAAACATGCAGCATATATTCCCCGATAACATCTTATACAAATCAAACATGCAACATAATAACTGAAACATTACCAAAAATACTTTTCTATGGATTGGCTCTAACAGCAGTTTGCTGAAAATTTACTACATGTGAATTTAAGTGAACGCAGAGCACTGTGCACCTCTGCCTTGGACCCACCCTGAAGGAGCAGTGGGCAGCTTTTTGGCAGTGCTTGGGGATGGTACCTTATTCATGAGTACCTTTACCGGTTCAGAACTTGAACCTCCAACCTTCCAATCGGGGCCAACTCCCTAACTGTTACACTACCAATGTACTGGACAAAATGGCTTGGACAGATTAAGCTACTTTTACTCTTTTTCTCTGTTGCCCAAAAAAGAGACCTCTGGATCCACATGGAAGTCAGATCTTCTGGATTTTTGATAATAATTCACAAAAATTTATGCCAAATCTTCGCAATTTGGAAAACAGCCCAGTGGAATGCAGGAATGAACCTCCTTCAAGGCCACATCTAAAGCAAAGGTGGAGAATGTTTCAGATGGTATTGATGTAATGGAAAAGGGGGCTTGTTAGTAAAAATAACATAAAATAAAATATTAAAAATTTTCAAAAAAAATACAGTAGCAGTTGTAGAGACTTTTGGGCTCTAGGCAACAATTCACAGGGATCTCTCCAACCATTCTTTATCACCCTTTGACATATTGTTGGTGTGAGGCAGAAGATGTAGGTGAAACTGTAAAGCATATGTTTATTTAAATATATACAGAAACATGAGTTGATGCCCAAATAGGAACCAGAACCACTTAAAGAGTAGAGCGACAGAATTTGAATGCTCCAAATGTGTGACAATATGTCAGATTAATTGGGTTATTGAAGATTAACAAAGACTGTACACAAATAGGTGTATATACAGGGATGGACAAGTGAGAATAATATCAAGAAATGACATTAATAACTAAAATAAACTAGCTTGTTAAACAGATAACTTAATAAGTAAACCACACAACCAATGACTAAACTAAACAGACGATCTAACCAAAGGAGAAACAGGTGGAACTTATAACACATATTAACATACAATATTAAACCAAAGAAGATTGGAAAAAACAGAACAAGAGCGTCTTCTGTTGACCAGTTGGAGGAAAGTCATTTGCACAGTAGCTTTGACAAATATAAAAATAAGCATTATTAGTATGAGTGATTATTTGTCATTGTAAACACACAACAACACACAGTGCACCACAACCAAATGTGACCTTGGCATTTGAGCTATCCGTGAAGGAGCAGTGGGCAGCTTTTTGACAGCACCAGGGGCAAGTGCTTTGGGTGGTCCCTTGCTCACGAGTACCTCAGTGGTACCTTTACCATTGGCCTTTTTATAGTTTTTGACATTTTGTCAGTGCCCAGGGACCTCAGCAGTTACCTGTCTCACCTGTTTTCAAACAGTGCCTCTGGATATAGAGGCCATTTCCACCTCTTAATCTATTATACAACGTAAATCTCTTTCAGCAGTGTGGAGTCAGCAGTGGGACAAAGCTGATGAGCTGACCATATGTTATATATGATCACAAGAAGCAACCTCAACATCTTAACCTTGCTTTTATGCATATTACAGCATAAAAGATGTTTTGTTTTTGCCCATGGCACCAACAACTTCCATAATTTAATCTACATATTTCCATGGAAGTCTGGTTTATTCTTACATCTGGTCTGATGTAACACGACTCTGTAATTTTGGCCGTCAGGAAAGCAACTAGTCTATGTGCAAGCAAGAAAATATCACATGATAGAAGTTTTTGGGGAAGGAAAAAAGGAAACCTGTGAGAACACTATATTGTTTAAACACCTTTATCTTAGACAATGATGTTGCTAAACTGCAAAATTAAGTTGACCTCAGAAAAATTCTAAGTGGGTTTTGGGTAATTAGAGATTTTGCAGAGAAAAAAATGATTGTTTCATTCATCCAGCTCATTAAAATCACAGCCATCGTTCCTGGATCACTTCAGCTCACAGCTTGCTTCACTTACACACAAATGCTGAGTGTGTGTTTTCTCAAATGTGAAGTCATTAAAGCAAGGGAGAGATTTATAATAAATATCACCAAAAAATGAGAAAACAAACCTCCTGCCAAGATCGGCGGTGCCGTAGGCCGAGCGGCTGGCAATGTTGGGGCGGGGAACCCAGTGCCACCCCACCGCTTTGCCCACATCGCTGCACATATTGCAGCTGCCCGCAGGTCCAAGTAAAGTAATATCGGTTTAGTAAATACAAGAGCCACTTAAGATGCTGAAGTTCCTCCCTCCGATTTCCGTGAGGGAGGCGATTTATTTACTGGTTCCTCATTTCTCTCACAATGGCCTTGTAAACTGTTTTGCTCGGCGGGAAGATGGTGCGTTGGAGGCCCGCTGCTAGCCAAGCCGATGTGCAGCTGGGAAAATAGAGATAAGAATGGCAATTTACACAAATTTACAGGATGAACCTTGTTGATGGGATTACAGTGTGGCAAAAATGACCACCCGCAATAAAGTTATTCTGACAAACACAGTGTTTGCTGCCTGTAGCGCACCATTGTCTGCCATTATGCATTATGTCAGGTAGGTCAGAGAACCAGTGCGCCAGCGCTGCCGTACAGCAAAGAAGTTGTACTATGTGCATTGGAATACTGATTTATTTAAGGTGTCATATTTCACTATATATTTTTCTCTCTTTGAGGAATTAACATGTTTAAATCAGATTCAACTGCTATTGCCACTGAACACTTTATTGCCAGTAAAGCAACCATGGCAACCAAATCCAGTTTGACATTAACTACAAGTGCAAATATCACTAGTGCAAAATTAAAACTTGCCTATGAAAATATACAAAATAGCACAGATACGTCCAACTGAATAATGAGGGCTACACATGGTGAGTATCTACAGTATGTACAGAAAGTAGTTAAAAAAAATATTTACATTTAACATTTTACAGGTTTTGATTTTAGCTTTCTTTTATTGAATATCAAAATAATACAGGCATGGTGTCTACAAAACAAAGCGAAATATTAAAAATACTTAAAGTCCTGTCTTGCGTCTATCTTGTATGGTATGTCAGTCATTATCCCAACTGTGGTCGCAGGGGGCTACCGGAGCCTATCCTAGGAACTACAGGCACAAGGCGGCGAAAACACTGGGCAGGTGCCAACACACAGCAGGGCATGCACACTCACACAGTCACATTCACACCTTACGGGGCCAATTTAGAGTTGCCAATTTTCGACCCGGGGCTCAAACCCAGGACCTTCTCGCTGTGAGGCAGCAGCGCTAACCACTGTGCCACATTGTGTTCATACAGAACCGATTAGAGAAACAGTGGACAGTTCAACATGCAGTGGAAACATGATATTTTCCGACCTATCAGAGTAAAATTTCGACATAATGTGGAGAGATGCAGTGCCTGCTCCCGACAAACTATTAAAATTAAGTAGAGTGAAGCTTCTTTCCCAAACCCAGTTCTTAATTTAGCACATCTGCTGGAGCTAAGCAGGTTCTTCGGATCACCTGGACATTAGAGCAACAAGGTTTAGATGGATTAGAGCCGGAACTAATCTGGGCAGGAAGAGGAGGAAAATTATGCAGTGTTGTATGCAGACTTTAATAAAACTAGTAGTTAAAATATTTTAAAACCAAAATAAAAAATGCAGAGTGATAGTCAATTTATTGTATTAATATATCACTTTAAAAGAACTGTTTACAGTATGTAAATATTGATCAAAACCACTCTCTGTAAGCTCTGTAATAAACTGGACCAAATGTAAGTGAAGAAAAGTGAGTATTTAGCCTTGATTTAAAATCTGAAATGTTTAATCTCACAGTACAGTAAGAATCATTCAGTAGAACATTTTTAGAGCTACAAATTGGTGCTGGAGAATGAATAGAAAGCACACTCCAATGCGAAGCAGCATTGAAATTCAAAATTTAAAGAGAGTAGGTAGGGAATTAAAACTATTTTTAAGAAGGACCAGACCATTTAAATACTTAAAGCAGTGTAATAGTATGAAAATTGGTACATGGCTTCAGCGGGTGATTGAGAAATATCTGTGGCTGTTGTGAAAGGTACTATTCGGACGACATTAGTTTTACCTGAGGATGTGGGTTTAAAGTAATTATTACCAGAGCTTCTCAGTGATTTTAGTCCCGTCCAAATGTGCCATGTCCGTAATCATTATGGACGTCAATAAAGACTACAGGGAATTTTACCTTCTGTCGAAAGGTCGGGAAAAAATGACCTCAGGTAATACTAATCCTGTCCGGATAGATCCGCTGTAAACATGTGTAAACTTTACGTCATCCTGTAGTTTCTGTGTTTTTTCAAGCATGGAGCAGCTTGAGGAAATCCTGGCCAATACTGGTCATTTGTGCAAAACTCAGGATTTCTTGGGGTACAATGAACGTGATTTAGAAGAAATAGAAGCCCAAAAGCAATTGTGAAAAGCACAAGTTTTTTATTGCTTTAGGTAAGTGCTTACTAGCAAAAGTTACTTAAGCACGTAGCAAGCACAGGACAATGGAAAGGTTACTTTCGTGCGTAAATCCAGTTACTGCTCTCAATTCTAGGAATTTTTCTGAGAATTCTCATTCTGTCTGATGAAAACGGCTTTAACGAGCTAACGTATAGTTACGTGTAGGTATGCACTGATCCAATATGTGGATCGGATATACAGTAGGTCCGATAACGACTCAAATAGGTGGATCGAGTATCGGTGGCACTGGGTCGATCTCTGTAGCCGATATGTAAATTGTAGGTTTATCTATGTTTGCATGCTCTATTCATTATGCATGGTAAGTGTTACTGCGGTAAAGCTGGTTTATTGTTTGACATTCACGCTAATTCCTACATATTGATACGACAATGAGCAGAACAAGCAACACAACACACTACAACCCCAAAAGCAAATCATGTGATTATACTGTGTAGTTTCCTTAACAACCCCAGCTCTCGCTCCCAATCTCTGTGTTGCCCGCTGCTATTTGTTAGCACGCGCGTCTCTCACAGGAAAGTCCAACATTTAAGTGTTCACGTTCAGCCAAATCTGCGCCTTTATTATAGACTTACTTATATTTTTGCTGATAAATACAAAAAACAACCAGCGTTCTACTCCCAATACTGCCGTTTACTTTATGTTTTCAGTTGTATTCCGGGACGTGTGTTCGCCACGTTATTGTGTGGAACGCCATCATGCCAAACAATACTCATGTTTAACGCAATCATGTCAAAATGTTCTCTCCAAGAAACAAGTCCAAAATGACTTATAGGTCAAAATGAGTCCAAATTGGCTCAAAAATAACCAAAAACAGTATGTCTTTATTTTCAATTAATCAGAAAATATTTTTTACATTCTATAATATAAGAGAGTAAAATAAATATGGATGCATTATTTTTAATCAAATAATTCTATTATATATCCATATGTATTCCAAATGAATAAAGAAGTGATTCTTAATCTAATTTTTTTCATAGTAATAAGCCATAGAACGTTTCTGCATTAAAAAAACAAACAAACAAACAACAACTGTAAGCCAATAAAATCCACTTCTTGCTATTCGATTACATCCGGCAGTGCCACAAGCAGGCAGGGGCTAACAGCGCACCAGCGAATTCAGTGTTTATACTGCAATTCCCATTCATTTTGTTTACTTTCCTTTTTGTTTGTGATCAAGTTACGATGCATATCACCTACGACAGACACATCCTGCCCGAAATCGGAAAAAAATGCACAATTCCACCACCAAATCTGCTGTCGGTGATGCTACAGAGTCTGGGCTAGTCATAGCTGTGTACCTGCCACCTACTGCTAACCTGGCACTAGCTGAATGGTACCAGGCTATTAACAAGCTCCAGACGGCACACCTGGATGGATTGTTCTCTATTTCTTGTTGCACTGTGTAAACTGGAGCGACGTCATCTCGTCTCTCTGTATATCTGTACAGTATATAGCAGAGATGACAAAGTTTACTTTGACTTTGACTTTGACTTTTTTGACTTTGATTATTTCTAGTAGTTATGTCTACAGTTCCAGCACTTTTATTCTAAATAAAGTTAAAAAAGACAAAAAAATATGCAGACTCAAGTCAGTTTTGTATTAAAAATGAACTGATTTCAAGACTGTGTCAGCATTTACACATCAAACTATGTCAAATCCGAGTAGTGCAGGACATTCTGAACACAACAACATATGGTTTATATGGCTAACTTCTACACAAACACTATAATAAGCCTAAAAACAAAGTTATAGAAAATAACCCAAATTCTCTTAGATCTATAAAGGTAAAAAACTGGTATTGGATCGGTACTTGGGATTGGCCATTTGTAACGCCGTTTATTTGTAATGCTCTTATTTCCATCAGTGGTTATAGACGTCCTGTGCTAACATTACATAACCCCGCATCCTCATGCAAAGCCAGTCCTTTCCGAATAGTACTAAAGAGCAGACTGTCTCTGTCCATCTCATCACATAATCTCAGTTAAACTAGTTTTTTCACAAATTCTGTTGGTGTTTCTTGGCCAGCGCTGTTTGCTCTTTGCTGTTTGCTAAGCGGCCGCTGTGTTTTTACAAGTGATTCAGCTCATGACACTGAAGCCAGACACAGCTGGACTCATTAATCCACAAGTACACAAAGCATTCAGCTCACATTAATGTGTTGGTATTCATTTTAATCTAGAGGATTGTTGCTTCTGCAAGAGCAGTGTTGAAATGTCTTTTTAGAGCTTTGAAATTTGATGCAAACAGAGTAGGGTCCTTATTCTTTTAAAAGTAAAATGGTCTATATTTGGGCAGTTTTACATTTGCGGCATTCAGCAGATGCTCTTATCCAGAATGACTTCCATTTTCCTAATTTCAGGAACAGCATCCCTTAGAGCAAATCGAGTTTAAGAGTGTTACTCAGAGACCCAGTGATGGTAGTGCTGGAGGTAGTATTCAAATCCACAACTTCTGAATCCACAGGTGATTGTCCTAACCCCTCAACGAACAGCACGCATTGGACAAAAAATGACCTGTTACGCACAGAGATCATTTTTTTCTGCCGCGACCCGGACACAGAGCGGTTGGTAGTGTTACGACTAGAGAGTTGACCCTGTGATTGGAAGATCGCTGGTTCAAGTCCTGGACGGGTAAAAAGGTACCACTGAGCTACTCATGAGTGAGGTACAATCCCCAAACACTGCTCCCTGGGTCAAAAAGCTGTCCACTCCTTCACAGAAGTACCAAAGTGTCAAAGGATGTTGGTGGTGTTGTTTTTAGGACACTCACCTCTGGACCAAGAGGTTGGGGATTCAAACACTACCTCTGGCACTAGCATCATAAGGTCAATGAGCAAGAGTCTTAACCCCAAAAAATTGCTATCAGGGAGACTGTCCTAGAAATTAGGAAAATGGAAGTCGCTCTGGACAATAAGTAAATGCAGAGGTTACATTTGGTTGTGATACAGTGTGTGCTGAGTTCAAGAACAGACGTGCACCACAAAGGACTGATGTACATCACTCTGGATAAGAGCAACTGCTAAATGCTGGACAAGTAAATGTTAAAGTCTCTTCAAACCCACCATTGAGCTACAGATCCGAACTCAAGCTGCAAACTTTCTACAAAGATTCAAAGATTTCTACATGTTTCCACTATGGCAGACATGTTTCTTTTCCCAAAGGTCTCAGCAGTGAAAAGAAATTGGCTTTATTAACATTTTTTCATGTGTAACTTATTTGATGTTGATTTAAATCTAGCTTTACCGTTTTGAGTGTCTGCTAAATGCTGTAAATGTAGACGTCTCTTCAAACCAGCGATTGAGCCACAGTTGCCCGAGTTCAGATCCAACCTTCAGCTGCGAGCTTTGTAAATAAGAATGCTTCTACACATTGCCTCAGAGCGAGGGATGACCTCAGCTGTTTCTTTTCTAAATGTCTCAGCACTGAAAGGAAATCGTCTTCATCAACATTTTTTTGTTTATGTACTTTGAATTGATCATTAGCAGGGTTTCTTAAAGAGTGTATCTTAGTGGATGTTGATTTAAGTCTAGCTTTACATGTTTGAAGAACAAATTAGACCAAAAAGCACTGAGGTACAGATAGGCCCAGAAATATTGGGACAGTGACACAGTTTTCATGATTTGGCCTTTGCATGCCACCACATTGGATTTGAAATGAAACAAGATGCCACTGAAGTGCAGACTTTCAGGTTTAATTAAAGGGGTTGAAATGTTTAGGAATTGAACCATTTTCCTACAATGTCTTCTCATTTCAGGGGTTCAAAAGTGATTGGACAAATTAACATTAACATATATGAAATGTTTATTTTTAATACTTTGTTGAGAATCCTTTGCAGGCAATGACTGCCTGAAGTCTGGAACCCATGGACATCTCCAAACGCCGGATTTCCTCTTTTGTGATGCTTTACCAGGCCTTTACTGCAGCTGTCTTCAGTTGTTGCTTGTTTGTGGGTCTTTCTGCCTTATGTTTTGTCTTAAGCAAGTGAATTGCATGCTCGATTGGGCTGAGATCTGGTGATTGACTGAGCCATTGCAAAATATTCCACTTCTTTGCCTTAAAAAACTCCTGGGTTGCTTTCGCAGTATGTTTTGGGCCATATCCATCTGTATTATGAAGCGATGTCCAATTAACTTTGCTAAATTTGGCTGAATTTGAGCAGAAAGTATATCCCTATAAACTGCAGAATTCATCCGGCTGCTTCTGTCTTCTATCACATCAATAGTAAACACTAGTGACTCAGTGGCATTGGAAGCCATGCATGCCCATGCCATCACATTGCCCCCACCATGTTTTACAGAAGATGTGGTGTGCTTTGGATCATAAGCCGTTCCAAGCCTTCTCTGGTACAGCCCATGAAATAACTTTTGAGTTAATTGTCCAATTACTTTTTGCCCCTTGAAAAAGAGGTGGCTACATATTAAAGAGTTGTAATTCCTAAACCCTTCCTCTTGAATATGTTTTGGTAAACAGCTAAAATAGCAATACTTGTGTCACTGTCCAAATATTTCTGGTACTAATTGTATGTTGCTCTGGATAAGTGTCTACTAAATGCTGTAAATGCAAATGTATGCGTCTCTTCAAAAGAGCGATCGACCCACAGTTGCGACCTCAAGCTGCACGCTCTGTAAAAAAACTCTTTATCTTGTGGAGATTTCTACACTTTCCCTGATCGCTGTGACGGAGCAAGGGATGACCTCATCTGTTTTTTTTCCTGAAGGTCTCCTCAGTGAAAGGAAATCGGCTTCATCAACCTTTTGCAAGGTGAAAAGACTCGGACAAAAGGCTTCCCTGCGTCTCCACAAAGCCCAAGGAGAGTGCAAGCGACATTGCCATTTCAGAGCGTCTTATCAGATTTGACGATGTAGATAGTGTTTTCTCTCGTCTTTCTTTCCCCTCCTCCCTCTCACTCCCTTTTCTCCCTCCCTCTGTCCCTCCGTCCTGCCTCTTCTGCCCCTACAGGCTAATCCCTTTACCTCACTTCTGGGTCTCAAGGCCTTCCACAGAGGGACACTGGATCAATATTTGCCAAGTTTAAACTAGAGGATTATCCGTCTGTCAGGGAGAATGAACGGAAACCTTCCACACTGGCGTAAATCCCCACTGCCACTTCTTTGGAGGTCACTTTATGGTCTCGGATGAAGAAGAAAACAGGAATTATATCATTTCTCTTTTTTTCTAACAAAATAAGGATGTCAGTCCATTACAAATATATAAGATTTGTACAAAGAAGAATAAAAATGCTGCTGCTTTCTGAGACTGAGAGTGCTGCTCAGGCCTGAAGTGACCTTAAATTAGCAATAACTAAAATGTAAAAGTAATTTTAAAATGGAACAAACAGGAATACAACACTTTAAAAACAATAAATAAAATAAGTCAATTAAAATAAATGGTGTAAATCCTCATTGACACTTCTTTGGAGATCTTTTTATGTTCTTGGAAAAAACAGGAATTATGTCTTTTCTGTTTTTTCTTTTCTGCCAATTAAATGAAATTAATTGAAATTAAAAACTTAAATTAGCAATAAATAAAATGGTAAAGTAACTTTAAAAGGAAAAAAAAAGAATGCAACTCTTTAAGAATAATACATAAGCCAGGTTAAAAAAATAAATTAGGGACGTTCGATATGCGAATTTTCAGTTGATGTGGTTTTCCATGCTTATATCATGCTTGTATGTTAGAAAGGCAAAGTTGAGTGCGAGCACAGGCTGAGTTGAGTATGTAAAGACAAGATATTTACTTTCACTGTGCTCTCAGAATTTTGGCACAAAAATAACTCCATTATTCTGACATTTCTAACACAGCTTGTTCAAGCAGAGTGGAGCGAGGGTGGAGCATTTCCAGCATAATGCACAACATTTTAAGAAAATGTCACTTCCAGCCCTATGTAGTGTACCAAGTCAAATAGGGCATGTGTGACACTCCATGTGCGCTACCTAGTGCGTAGAGAGCTACAACCTCGGTTATTTCCTGAGTTGCATACTACCGCATAGAAAAGTATGATAAGAGCACCTTACCTACCATACTATTAAGTGTGGCAGTACACGGCTTGTGACACAGTCCATGAGTGAGCTCTCATTGCTAAGTGAGGCAAACGCAATTTAGTAAGTAAAAAATATTGTGCACAGGCAAAGTTGACCAAAGACCAAAGTAAAGACAAGAGCTTTTGCTCGTGAACATTCCACTGCATGTTTGGAATTATGGCACAAAAGAACGCCATAGATTTTAAGACAGAAGGTGTGGGCCGCATAAAATCCCAACTCACACTTTGGACATGCCTGGTATAAGCACTACCTTTCAGATGTACAATAAATGTATCATAAAATATCGTCTGGAAATATCAGGCAAATCTAAAACTTTGTCCAATGCCAATGACTATAAAAAATCAATCCATGGTCGATTCCAATATGATTCCGATATATCATCGTGCATCCCTGAAATAAATTATGTAAATCATTACAGCCACTTCTTTGGAGGTCAAAAGACTTTTACTACGAGTATTTTTCGTTTCTGAAGTGATCTTTATGACCTCAAAATGACTCAAAATTGAATACATCAACTTTCTATATGAACACTACAAGTATACAAAGTAGCATGGCACATTAAAGGGAAAAATAGGGATACAATACATTAGAAATAATAAACCAAGCAAAATAAGCAAAGAAATAAATGGTGTTAATCTCCACTGCCACTTCTTTGGAGGTTATTCATGATCTCAGATGAACCACATTTGTATCAACTGCTTCGTTGCTTACTTTCCTGATTTAATTCTGAATGAAAAGCCGTTTGAATGGCATTGTTATGAATGAAAATAAACACTAAATCAAGAAAAAAAAAAAAAAAAAAACTCATGTTTTTTTCAACATTCCAGCATGTGGACTGGAATGTTTATTGGAGATTCCATTAATAAATTAAAAATCAAAAAAGCTAGAAATAAGCTTAAATATTCTCTAAAAAGGGAAAAGTGATTATACATTCTAATCTGCTGGTCGTGGTGTATTTCATAATGTGCTTTATGCTTATTATATCAGGAATATCTCGTTGAACGTACCAGAATGCCTGGAATGAAATTCCAGACTAGATTTGCATTGTTAAATTAATTTTACTTTTAAAAAACAGGATGGAGAAATATATATTTTTTAACTTAAAAGAGGAAAGTGATTCTGCTTTCTAATTGCTGCTGCTGGAGTGTTCCATGTTGTACTTTATTCTAATTATATCAGTAATATCTAGTTGTTTAGAAACAGAACTGGAATTCCGGATTGGATTACCAGTTTTGATTAAAATTCCAGACGACAGCAGCATCACAGCATTCTGGGATTTAATACAGACATGAAAACTCTCAATGCATCTTGAGTTTTGAGCATGAAAGCAGTTAGTCCCCGTCGTCAGGGTTTCTCATCACTCATTCCCTTCCTTTTTTTATTTTTTCAGTTGTTTGCTGAAATTTCTTTAAACTGTCAGTAAACTCACAGCACGAGCTGAAACATAAGACAAAATGGATTAGGATGTTCAGTGTGACTACCACAACATGGGAAAAGTCGCCTGATATAAAATAGCTCCAGCATGACATTTTACAGTTAACCTACCAACTTATGGTTCTCCAACATTCAGTAAGAAGCTACAGTTCATTTAAATCTTTCCTTTTATTACAGAGAAAATTCATATTTTAGCTAATAAACACCCAGTATTTTATTCACAACAAAGGCATTTACTTAATATTTCCTGTTTTTCCATCGCAATTTTGTGCTCACGGTCACGCGGGGGATTGTGGGAAATGTAGTCCTGTCCCAGAAAGGCTAAGTCAGCTCATTTTATAGTCTGAAATGAGTCCACGTTGGCTAAAAATAATCAAGAACTTCATTGTTTCTTCCTTTTCAATTGATCAGGAAACACTTTTTTCCATTTTATAATGTTAGAGAGTAACCAACAGGAAAAAATCAATATAGAAAAATGCATTATTTGTTATCCAAAGATTTTATCCCAGATGGATACCAAAAGGATATAGACATGTTTCTTCATAATACTAAGTCATACATAGAATGTCTCTGCATAATAAAAACTCTACTAGCCAATAAAACAGGCGCTGTGCTATTACTATTTGTAAAGTTACATCTACAGTGCCAACAGTTTTATACTACAAAAGCTAAAATAAAATAAATATTCTACAGGTGCAAGTCATTTAATTATCAGAAATGTGCTGACTTCAAGATAGAATATACTATGAGTCATAAAAATACTATGAGTCATAAAAAATGACTTTTGTGCAATTATTACTCATAATAACTGCACAGTTGGTAGCATAATAGTTAGGGAGTTGATAGGCCCGATGATCAGAAGGTCCTTGGTCCAAAAAGAAGAGAAAGATCATCATCATCATCAGCATCATGATCATCATTCATTCATTATCAGAACCGCTTAATCCCAAACGGGGTCGCGGGGGCCGGAGCCTATCCTGGGAACTTACGGGCGCAAGGCGGGGAACAACCCTGGGCAGGCGCCAATACACCGCAGTGCACATCATCATCATCATTATCCCTAAAATGCTCCTTAAATCCATGTTTCATGCTCAGTGCAATGGTTAGGGAGTCGATGTAATGGTGAAGGAGTTGGCCCTGTTATCAGAAGGTCACTGGTCAAGTCCCAGACCAGCAGAAGTATTACTGAGGTGCTCAATGGCAAGGTACTGTCCCCAAGCACTGCTCCCCAGGTGCTGCCAAAAATAAGCTGGCAACTGCCTTCACAGATGGATCAAATGCAGAGCTCACGTTTGGTATTGGTGCTCAGAAATATATTTATTATAAAAAACAGAGGCACACAGTGGGCAGCTTTTTGGCAGTAGCCAGGGAGCAGTGCCTTTACCATTCTGGAATTCTAAATGGCAACCTTCAGATCACAGGACCAACTCCCTAACTTTTATGCTACCTTGCTCATGAGTACCTCAGTGGAAACTTTACCAGTCCAAGATTCGAACTGGCGGCCTTCTGATCATGGGGAGAACACCAGCTGAACATGGAACATGGATTTAAGTAGCAGTTTAATACATCATTATCATCATCATCATCATCATCATCTTCCTTAAACTCTTTAACCACCAAATTAAAACATCACTGAATTCATCTTTGTCTAACAATCTCCGACACTCATTCCTTGCCCTTCTCTGTCTCTGCCCATCCTTTCTTTTTTCCCTTTTTTCTGACTACATTTCCTTAATCCTCATAAATCCTCAATGCTCGGAGGATGAGCTCCAAGGGCAACGCTGGAGTAAGAAGGAGGCGGCTCGACGCCCGGCCGAACACAGTCGAGGTTGCTTTGTTCATAAATGTTTAATAAAAGAATGCACATAACAATTGAACCTCGCTGACACAGAGCAAAGTGTGCATGTCCCACAACCTGTTGAGATTTATTCATTGGTAATTCCCTGTGACTCGGGGCCAACGCTCCTCCAGGCGACCACACAAATTCCTACACCTTAGCCTAAAAGAATTGGATCAATTTCAGCAATATTACCACACAAAATAGATCTCGGACAAAACGTGTGTGTGTGTGTGTTTGTGAGTGTGTGTTTGTGTTGGTGGAAGCAGCAGATGCTTCTGGACTCAGTGCAGCAGCAGATGCAATTATGTCCTCGTGCCTTATGGCTTTTGGCCGTGTTGTCATGCTCATGTCCTGCTCTTGTTTGCTTCATCCATCTTTCATCCCACTTTCAGCAGCTCGGTTGGCATCGATTCTCAGCACTAACACCTCACAATACTCAACTACTGGTTTTTATGACTGTTTTTCATTTGTGAGCAAAATGGGGAACATTATTTCCTTTTTTTGGGTGTTGACTGTTGGTTTTAATGTTTGACACAGACTTCTCTCACCTTGTCTTTCCTCTCAGATAGTCCACCCCATGGACGGACATTCCTCCATCCATTCATTCATCTCTTCCTCCATTCTTTCCTTCATCCCTCAATCCCTCTCTTTCTCCTCCATCCCTCCCTACCTTCCTCCTCCATCACTCCCTTCTTTCCTTCCTCCCTCCATCCATTAATCCTTCCTTTCATCCCTCCCTTCCTCCTCCACCACTCTTTTCCTTCTTCCCTCCATCCTTCCCTTTTACATACATTAATCCTTCCCTTCTTCCCTCCATTTCACCATTAATCCCTTTGTTCATCACCTCTATCCCTCTTCCTCCATCTCTCCATTCCTTCCCTCCTCCCTCCATCCCTCCCTTACTCTATTCTTCCATCCCTTTCTCCATCTCTCCATTTTCCTCTCTCCCTTATCTTCCATCCCTCCCTTCTTCCATGCCTTCCTTTCTTTTCCATCCTTCCCCCTTCTTCATCCTTCCAACCCTCCCTTACTCTATCCATTAGTCCTTCCCCTCCTTTCTCTATCCCTCAATTCATCCCTTTGTTCATCCCTCCATTCCCCCTTCATCCATCTCTCCCATCCCTTCCTCCATCCCTTCCTCCATCCACCCCTCCCTTCTTCTGTTCCTCCATCCCTTCCTCTCTTCCTCTATCACTCCCTTCATCCCTCAGTTGTTCTATCCCTCCCTCCCTTTCTCCATCCATCTCTTCCTCAACCTCCATCCCCCACCTATTTCCATCCATCTCTCCTTCTCTAAGTTCCTCCTTTCCTACATCCATTCCTTTATCCCACCCTCACTTCCCCCTTCCTCCATCCTCTTTTTCATCCACCCCCCCTTCCTCCTTCATTGTTTTATCCCTCATTCTTCCTTTCTATGACAGAGAGAGGAAGAAAAAGGGGTGGGTACTTAATGAAGAGAAAAAAAAGAACAAAAAAAATATATAGCATGAAAGAGAGAGGGTGGAGTGAGAAACAAAGCAAAAGAGACAGAGAGAGACAAAGAAAAAGAAAAGAAAGAAAGAAATCAGGAAAGAGAGAAAAAGAAAGACAATGAAAGAGAAAGGAAAGAAAAAATCTTGCTTCCTGCTTCTCTTTAACAGTGCATGTGTTTACTCTCAGAGTAACTTCTTTGTTAAAGCCTTTGCTAATATTCCTGAATACCTAATAGTAGAACTAACAAGGCTGTTGTTATGCCCAGACACACACATACACACACACACACACCACTGTGTTGCTTTACACACACACAGCAACTGGTGTGAGGTTGCGACTGTTGGTTAAATGCTGCACTTATTCCCACTGCATGCCAAAGCACTTTAAGTCTTGTGTTTGCTTGTCATGTGAGTAAATTGAGCCGTTTTTATTCTTTGTTTTTCTTTATTGGAAGTAATATACCAATACAGCTCTGCCGAGTGACTTTTTCCCTTCCTTCTGCAATGACCAAATAAAACTCCAGGTCCAAAAAGCCTCGCTGGGAATTCTGCAGTCAGTAAGACCTATGGCCCATATTAAAGCTCGCCTTGCCACAACACACTCACCCTTGCACCATAATGACAGGAACGCCGGCAAAAACACCCACATAAACATAATTGGAAATGCACCGTGATGCATATGTTTTATTTGAACAGTACATTTTCAAGGTTCTAATCTGGTAATGGTACCATTGAGATACCCATGAGCAAGGTTCCATCCCCAAGTACTGCCAAAAAGCTGTGCTGTGCTATGTTCCCAATGACAAATAATCACTCACTTTAATTCACGTAAAAAACATTCACCAGGAGAAAATCCACGCTAACTCCACACAGAAAGACTAACAGATCAAACCCAGGACCTTCTCACATAAGAACTACCAGGGAAATTCACTATTAGAAGAAACCTGTGAACATATTCTCAGTCTAACCCTTATACATATAATAGAATTTGAGGCGTTTTTCTACACCATGGTTTTCTGTCAGTGATCTGGTTATGATTTAACACAATACTTGCATTGATGGTTAACCCAAACGCGGAGTAAAGCACGAAGAGGTAGGCAAACCACACGGGTTGATTTAAGAACTCTCTACAATAGTAGGGTAAAGACTCCCACCAGAATCCGCGTTCTATGAACACACGCTCAATCGAAGAGATGAACCAAATAACTGGAGTACTCACAGCTGATGCCGAAATGAATCAGAGTTGGACCAGGTTGACTCAATGACTGAGCAGTGAGTCCCGAGAAAAAGCCTTTATTTATACTTCTGACTGTGCCGACTACTTCCAGGTCCTCGTGCCGGTCACACGATCGGAGCGTGTGTGACATTTTTAGGCTTATTATAGTGAGTATTTAGGATGTCCTGCATTACTCAGATTTGTCACAGTTTGATGTCTAAATGCTGATACAGTCTTAAAATTTCTGAGAATTGACATGCGCCTGTAGAAATGTTTACTTTATTTAGCTTTATGTGCTATAAAAGTGCTGAAACTGCAAACATAACTACTAGAAACTACATTTCCCACAATCCCCAGTGCTCCACTCAGAGTCATGTCACAATAATGCAATGGACATGCATCCGGAACAAACACTGAAAATATCAAGTAAGTGGCCGTGAGTGGAATGCCGGTTGTTATGTTTAAACTGTAGAACCTGGAGCCACGACCTCTGGCGTACATAGGTGAGATGACAATAAAGTTTACTCTGAATTTATTGTTATTTATAAGCTAAAATATGAGTTTTGTCTGCAATAAAGGGGAAGCTTTGACTGAACTGGAACATTTTACTGAATGCTGCACTTCCCTGTGAGATTTGCAAGCGCTCACACATACAGTATGTGTGTTTACGTCATGAAAAATGTCATGTTTTTACGCAATTATGTCTGTTGCATGGAATTACTTCCATATAATTTCACATACAGATGGATCTATACAATGTCGCTAAGGTCAAAGTGATACTGACGGTATGTGTGTGGTTTCTGTAAGTTAAAGGGATCCTAACTTATTTAAAAAAACAAATAATACACAACACAAAATGTATTCCTCAAGGTTGAAAATGAAGAACATCAAGAATTCCACAGACATTTTAAAAGTACTTTTCTAAGAGCAAATTTAAGGAAAAAAACATATTGATGAAGCCCAATGTTAGTAACATTCACATGCTGCCAAGAGCTCCAGGAGAGTTTATGATACAGTTACACTAACCCTCATGAATGAGCCCAACATTGCTTATTCATAAACTCCCTCGCCTACTCACACAGAGACACCACAAACAAATATCACCTTCAGCAATTTCCACTCTACACCAAAATAAACACCAATGTTAATTTGCCATGTGAGTTTCTACTATAGAGCACCCCAGTGGACGCTTCATTATTTATTCATGCATTATTTTAGTTCTTGAATTGTAATTCTGAAAAAAAAATTATTCAGTATGAGTAGCTTCACGGTCATGACTCAGGTTCATTGTGCCTGATGATCCGACAAGGTGTTCAATTTACAAATTTTTGCACTGTGTGAGCTTCCTGAGCTCATTACCTTCCCCGCATTAGATCATTTACCAACTTTTACTTTACAACAAGTTTCACAGGGACGCTTCCCAACAAGCTTCTCCTTCTTTGTAAGTTTCTAAGCTCATCATGAAAAAAAGAACTGCTTTGCTTATTTTAATCTTCTTTCCCTTTTAGCCACGTCCTGCGGTTTTGGTGGGCCTGCACCATCCATAATAGCAAGCAGCATATTTCAATAAGAAAAACGAAACACACGTTTTTTCCGGCACAGAGGGAAAAGCTTTCATCTTTCATAAATGATTGCCTCAAACCCTTGGAGACCATAGTTTAAGGACATGAAAGAGATCCTTGTGATTTTAAAACATAAATTATCCATCATACTGTATTTCGCCATTAACACAGCATCGGATCGGATATACACTTCTACGTGTTAGAAGGAACGCAACTTTTTCTTAGAGCTTGTTTATTTTTTTCATAAAGCAACCTCCCGGCAGTATATTGGCCTGCAGGCATAATTCATAAGGATGTATGAATCATTTACTAACAGCATTTCACTGCTACACACCTAACGCTCGACCTTCGCACCCTTCTTCGTGTTGTGATTGATAATGTTTTCCTCCACCTTCATCGATTTGGTTGTGTCAGGAAGTCGAGTCAACTCGAGTCGAGTCGAGGACAAAAACAACTGAGACATATTAGCGGACCTAGGACATATGCAAATGTGTAGGTCTACAGGACATGCACCCATACAAAATGTATATGGACAAAAGTATCATGATGCCTAATCATTCCACCAACAGGGACTTTAATGACATCACATTCAAATACGCCCTTTAATATGTACCTGATCCCCCTTTGCAGCTATAACAGTTTCCCCTTTTCTTGGTAGGCTTTCCACCAGAATTGTACCCATTCATTCTGCATTTATGAGGTCAGGCACTGATGTTGGACAAAAAGCCCTGGCTTGCGATCTTCATTTCAGTTCATCTGTTCAGTGTCGAATGGGGTTGAGGTTAGGACTCAAGTGAAGTTCTTTTACACTGACCTCATCTAACCATGTCTTGCTTTGAGCTCTGGTGCACAGTCAGGGCATTCTCCAAACTGTGCCTACAAAGTTGGAATCACAGCATTGTCCAAGATGTCTTTGTGCTGAAGCATTAATATTTGCCTTCACTGGAAGTAAGGGGCCTAGAGCCCAAACCCTGAAGAGCAGACCCTTACTGGTATCTCTCCTCCACCAAACTTCAGTTGGCACAATGCAGTCAGGCAATATTTTCCTGGAATCTGCCAAACCTAGACTCGCCCATCTAACAGCTATGGAGAAGTGTGATCGGTCATAGAATGTTTTCACTGCTCCACTGTTCAGTGGCCTTGTGCCTTACACCACTCCATCCAACGCTTGCCATTGGACATTGATGTGAGGCTGACATGCAGCTGCTCTGCAATGGAAACTCTTTCCATCAAGCTCCTGCCTGATAGTTTCAGTGCTACGTTAATGTCAGTGGAAGTGAAACTCTTCAGCAGTGGAATCAACAGAGAGTTGGTCGCTTTTATACAGCATGTACTTTAGCAGTGGTTAATCCCGCTCTGTGATTTTATGTGGTCTTCCGCTGGGTAGCTGAGTTGCTGTTGTTCCTAAACCATTCCACTTCCAATAATATCACTTACAGTTGACTGTGGAATCTCCAGCAGAGATGAAATTTCCCCCCGCGACCCCAGTTGGGATTAAGCATTTCAGATAATGAATGAATGAATGAAGATGAAATTCCACCACCCATCTTATTGCCATGACATCATATCATAGTACCATGCATGTATGGGTCAAATGCAGAGGTCATATTTTGTGGTGCTGCACTGTATGCTGTGTTAGGCTGGTTATATGTAAAATTCTTTGTGACAATGACTGTCGTTAAGAACCCTATATAAATACATTTGAATTTGAATTTCTGCTGTTGGTGTATTCAAATTGGCAAATAATTACTATGGTGTGTCCCAATACTTCTGTCCATATTCTCTATTTATGATATTTGAATATGTTGAATATTTTTTTTGATATATTGTTTATTTCTACAACATACCTAGCAATGCACTGCAATATATCTCACTTCTGAATGGGTGGCGTTGGCCGTGATTTTTTGTTGCACCTGGTCCGAGCTGAGCCGAGTCTAGCCGAGCTATGCCGAGTGGAATCGCCCGGCGCCTGTTGTGCTGACAGTGATCAAGCTGGCGTAGCGTTGGTTCTGCAGAGAGCGGCTGGAATCATTATTTCTCTGCTCCACTTCTGCCACAAGGTGTTTTCTTCGGGCAGCTCCGGGAATTGCCAAACACTCAAACTGCTAGCCGTCGCTCGGCCTCGGTCACAGCAGCACCAAGTTCTTTTATTGCAGCCCAACTGATCATCTGGTTGGTGTGTTGGTGTTGGGTGAAAACAACTTTTGCATTGCTGTGTCACATCACTGCACGTCAGGTTTGATGACGAGTTTACCAATAAAAATAAAATATTATATTAGCATTTAGTAAACACAGTAAGATTGAAAACATTTTTGGAATGAACTCATTTCCTATTAGCAGTACAGCACACAACGCAACCCTCAGAACTGTTCATATTTAGATATGTTGATTTTAAAAAAGTCACTCACATCAGTTGGGCTGTGTTCCAAACTCTAATCTGTTTTATGTAGTATGCCTCTTGCCTCATTTTCAAATACCATACTCTCTTTCACTCTTACTCTCTGACACCATCATACTCTATGTCATAATATCATACTCTCTTTTTCTCTATTATATTATTATACTCAATCTCATCCTATTATTCTTTCTTTCTCATATTCTCATATACTCTCTCTATCTCATACCATCACACTCTCTCTCATACTACCATACTCTCCTCCTCTCTTTCTCTCTCCTACTATCATAGTCTCTTGTACTATCATACTCTCTCTCATGCTATCAAAGTCTCCATCTCATACTATCATTCTCTCTCATCTTATCTCTCTCTTTCTCTCTATCATACCGTCATACTACCTCTCTCATTCTAATTATACTTTGTCGCTCTCATACTATTATACTCTATCTCATACTTTCACACTCTCATACTCTCTCTCTCTCTCTCTCTCTCTCTCATACTGTCTCTATCTGTCTCTCCCTCCGTTTTCTAATTCTTTCTGTATCACTTTTGCTCTCACTCACTCTCTCTCTGGAGCTCTTTCTCTAACTCTGTCTTGTACTCTTGTTTTCTTTCTCGCTCTCTCAAACTCAAAAGCACATACACACATTTACACCCCAAATAAAACCCAAACACACATTCAAACCTACACACACCAGCATTTAGACCCCCAATGCACCCCTTCCAGCTGACCAAATCCTTAGACTCCTCCTTCTCATCCTCATTCTGCATCACTAGCACCATAACACCAGCCCCCCCAACAACCCCCCCGCCAACATGTTAGGCCAGCTCTCATTTATCTCTGCCTGGAGCCAGTTGTAGCACACACAGACACACACACACACACACACTCACACACACACACACACCTGCTGTCTGTCTGTAATCCCAGCTCACTTCCAGCACTCACACCTTTACCTCTCACTGCACCTCTCCATTCCTCTCTGTCTCCATCCGTCTCTCTCTCTCTCTGCATCCCTCTTTCTCTCTCTCTCTCTTTCTCTCTCTCATCCATTCCTTTCTCTCTCTTTCTCTCTCTCCATGCCTTTCTCTCCATTGCTCCATCCCTCCGTCTCTCTCTCTGTCTGTCTCTCCATCCCTCTCTCTCTATCAATCCATCTCTCTCTCATTTCACCTCTCCATCACTCCCTCCCTCTCTCTCTCCATCCCTCCTTTTCGCTGCACCTTTCCTCCATTCCTTTCTCTCTCTCCATTCCTTTCTCTCTCTCCATCCCTCTCCCTATCCCTACATCCCTCTGTCTCACTGCATCTGCCCATCTTTCCCTTTCACTGCACCTCTCTATCCCTCTCTCTCTCTCTCTCCATCCCCCACTCTCTCTGGCTCTCTTCATGGCCAGGCTGATAAGTAGCATCAGTGCTGTCACTCCCCCGAGAAATAAACACAATGAGATCCATATTTCTCTCTCTCTACCTTAAAAAGAACCCCTTTTTTAAATCTTCTTCTTTCTGTCTTTCTTTCTCTTGCTTTCTGTCGTTCTCTCTTTATTTCACTCTTTTGTCTTCTTCTTGCATAAGAATCCATCCTTTTCTTCTTCTTGTTTCTTTTTTCTTTCTGTTTCTCCCTCTGTTTTCTTTCTTGTCTTTTTTTCCACTCTTCTCCCCTCTCTCTCTCTCTCTCTCTCTCTCTCGTTCTGTATAAATAAGAACTTTCTTTTTACTTTCTCTCGCTGTGTCTTTCTTTGGCTCCATATATTTACTTTTTAAGAATTAGTTTCATTTCTTTTCTCTTTTTACTTTCTTTAGTCAGAATGAATCAGGCTGCATTTAGAAAAGAGAGAGTGAGTGGTTATTGGTCATTGTGAACACACCACAGTGCACCACAATGAAATAAAACCTCAGCATTTGACCCATCCTTGAAGGAGAAGTGGGCAGCGCCTGGGGAGCAGTGCTTGGGGATGGTATATTGCTCATGAGTACCTCATTGGTTCCCTTTCCAGTCCGGGTTTTGAATCGGCAACATTCCCTAGCCATTACACTACATACTATCCCATTTAACTCCATCTTACACGTTGTATGAGTCTGTATGTGACAAATGAAGAATTTTGAATCTAATCACATTCAGCCCCTGCACATTAAACTCTTCTTCCTCCGGGACTTGGGTGTTCCCGTTCCCTAATTTTATTCAATTAAATTCTTTACAGGCGGCACGGTGGTGCAGTGGTTAGTGCTGCCGCATCTCAGTGGGCCTTTCTGTGTGGAGTTTGCATGCTCTCCCCATTTTCACGTGGGTTCCCTCCGGGTGCTCCAGTTTCCTCCCATACTCCAAAGCCACGCGATATAGGTTAACTGGCAACTCTAAATTGGTCCTGTAAGGGGTGAATATGCGGGTAATTGTGTGAGTGTGTGTGCGCTGCAGTGTGTTGTCGCCTGCCCAGGGTTGTTCCCTGCCTTGCGCCTGTAAGTTCCTCGGGCTATGCTCTGGTCCTTCTTCGACCCCAGTTGGAATTAAGCTGTGTGGATGATGAATGAATGAATGAATAACTCCTTTACATAAAAAACTAATCTTCCATTCCTGTTTCACTTATGAAACATAAAAAATATGTATTTGATATCTGAAATTAGGCTTTGCCATCCATAACAATAAGTGCGTCATTTGTTCATTGATTTTTCACATTAAAACCAAAACATATGCATCTCTGCATCTTTGCTTATTTTTATCTAATTATTTCATTAGCACTCCTAACAATATACTGTAAAAATTAAGGGTATTTTTTTAATCTCTGTGTGTAGTTGCTGTTTTTGGACACAAGCACTGAATTTTTCGGGACAAGCTAAAAGGTCAGTCTCATTCATTATGGTTCAGCACACGTGAGAATTTTATTTATATATTTTAGCACACAGCCATCATGCAGTTTCTTTAAAAATGCTACTTTTCTTTTTCTTCTTTCTATTCAATTGTCTGGCTGCAACTCTGTTTTTGCCTTTTTTTAACAGGTCAAGAAAAATTGCATTTCCATATTTGGCCACAAGGGCAGCAACAGTTTCTTTTACTTTACCATCTCTCTTTCTTTACCTTTAAAACCATTTTAACATCTTTTCCATTTTTCTTTAAACTCCTTCCGATATTGGCCTTCCAATTTTGACTTATTGATTGATTTTTTGGAATGAATTTTTTCTGACAATCCAGAAGGTCAGGCTCATCCATTACGGTTAAGCGTAGCCACAAGGACCGACGACTCATCGCGAATACACCGTTTATAAAAGCGTGTTTGTAGAAAGCAATGGCGATCGCTGATGTTTGGGATGTAGGTCACTGCAGATTAAGACAAATGGCTCTCTCTGCAAAAAAAGAATGCGTCTCCGTCCAGCTCTGGATTGCAATTACATAGCGTAAACACACAAGAGAGAAGGGCAGCGGGTCAACAACATGTTTACTGCTTTTACTTTATGACTGGTTTATTTTTGTGGGGATTGCTGAATGCCAGAAATAAAACTGCTCTCATCATTACTCGTACTCCCCACTTCATGCCTCTGTATGTTTCACAGTTTTTTGGTTGTAGAGACTGTGGCTGTGGCGTTTGGCTGGTTTTCACTTGAAACAGAAGAGACATTTGCATGAGTTGTTGGAAATGGTAGAGTTGTTAGTGTAATGGTTAGGTAGTTGGCCCTGTGATCAGAGGGATGCACATTCTAATCCTGTACTGGAAAATGTATAATTTTTACCATAGAGACACTGTTTAGCTTATAACCCTTCAACAGCCCAACTGCAACCCTCTTATTTCCATTTTTATGCTAAAACAAAATTGTCGTACTTTAGTTTGTACACAGTACCCATTAAGGGGAACTGTGCTTTTACTTTTCTTCTATTTAGCCTGTTCCTGTGTGCATTTTACCTTATTTCAGCAGCTCATAGTTTAACAGCAACATCAACTAAAATCAGCAGGAAAATCTAGAAACAGCCTCATTTCTCCTTTTTACCTCTTTTCACCCTTTTATCACTTTCTACATTTTTTACATTTTCTTTAAAAAATGTTTGTATATATCATATTTGCTGAATCATTCATCCCACATTCAATGTTCAGGCTAGTGTTTCAGAGTGTGTGTGAGGGTCCAATTCAGACGGTTTTCCTTACTTTGGCTTCATTTTTTTTTCCCACCAATCTTTGTAAGCACTAATCACTTCATCATGTTTTACTAATAAAGCCCGTGCTGCCTCATGTTTCCCCAGAAGTGTGTGTGTGTGTGTGTGAGAGTGTGTGTGTGTGTGTAGGGAGATATTTGTGACAGCATGGTAAATGACCAGCGCTTTCTTCAAGGCTGCATCTCCCTCAGAAGCCTGACCCTGAGCGAGGGAGCGAAAAGAGAACGTGAAAACAAGAGCGAGAGAAGAGGAAGAGGAAGAAAGAGCAAGGGAGCGTGATCTGACCCTCGGAGGCTCATTAAAGACATGCAAAAGTGGATTGCTTTTCTCTTTTCTCTACGCTTCATCTCTAGCTCTATAAAGAAGTGAAATATATTACAGGATAACAAGTAAACAATATAATGAAATAAATGTTCTCTCTTTCTTTCTCTCTCTGTCTCTCTCCCTCTCTCTCTCTCTCTCTCTTATATATATATATATATATATATATATATTATATATATATATATATATATATATATATATATATATATATATATATATATATATATATATATATATATATATATATTAACCAATGACAATGTGTGTGTGTAGGTGCTTAACATATTTCTTGCACAGATACACTATATGGATAAAAGTATTGGAACACAGCTCTTAATTATTGAATTCAGGTGTGTCAATCTGGTTAACCTAAATGTGCCGTTCTGAAAAGCTCAGAGACTTTAAGCGTAGTATAGATTTCTAGCATGATTCATCATCATTCCATCCACTTTGTGCTCGAACCTGATACTACCACCACTGTGTAATTTGAAATTTAAGTGAAAGTGGCTGTCATTGTGAACTATTTTAGCACACAGTGCTTACAACTAAATGTGAGCTATGTCTTTGACCCATCTGTGAAGGAGCAGTGGGCAGCTTTTTGGAAGTGTTCAAGGATGGTACCTTGCTCATGAATACTTCAGTGGTACCTTTACTGGGCTGGGAATCTACCTTCCATATATGGGGTGAACTCCCTAACCCTTACAATACAAACTGCCTCAAAAATTTATAGTGGGTTAAACTTCACTTTTTCTCCTCCAAACATATGTCTTGTCATTTGTGACCAAATAGTTTAATATTTGTCTTGTCTGACCATAAAACTAATTTCTTGTCCATGTGTAAAATTTCATTCAAGTTTGAACATGTAGATTTTGAAATGGGGCTTTTTCTGTACTCTGCACCTTTTCTGTCTGACGATGTAAAACTTCCTTCATTTTTCTTTCACATAAATAAAGCGCTAGGGTTATGACCCAAATTTAATAAACCAGTACAACAAAGCAGCATTTATACAGTACATATTGGTAGATGTTAAATATGTCATCATATTTAAGATGTAATTGGATTAATATATATTATCTGATAAAAAAAAATACATTGTCTTTAAGACATTTTACAGTATAGCTTTTAGCATAGCTTTTAACAGCTTATCTCTTTAGTGCAGCTTTAAATTACTTTTAATTTTGTATTGCTATTTTTGCCCTTTAAAATTATTTTAAAATGTTTTTTAGTTTGATACTTATTTGTTATTTTTTATGTACTAAAAATAGCTAGCTGCTTTATTTATATGAATGACCAATGCAACTTTAAGATTTATTATTATTATTATTATTATTATTATTATTATTATTATTATTATTATTATTATTATTATAAGTAGTAGTATTAGATAAATAGAGCAATTGAGGATTTTATTTATATTAATGTAGAGAAATAGAGATGGAGGAGGAGGAGATAGTGGGAGGAGATAGTTATATATAGACATTTTAGACATTTTCGGGGCCTGTGACAAATTTGTAAAAAAAAAAAAAAAAAAAAAAAAAAAATAGACACCCTTCTAATTAAGTTATTAATTAGCAGGTATAACATTTACAGATCTACATTTAAGCATGGACTAGATTTAGTGTGTGTGAAGGAGAGAGAGTTAATTATAGTTTTTGACTCTTGACATTAGAGTGTTAAATGAAAATGTGGGTGTGATATTTGACCTCTGCTTAAGGATATGTCGGGTAAGTTATATTTTATAGTTTATATATGTATGTACAGTATATTCCATGTGCCTTCTTTGTACACTGTAGAAACTGGAGCCATATTGTCTCATCTCAGTGTATGTTTGTATATAGCTATAGATAACAGATAAATGTATTCTGACTTTGACTTTAACTTAATAAAAATCTGAGAGCATCAGCTAAATCCTTTGTTTTCTGAATAGGGTGAAAAATACCACACCTACCTGCCAAGTTTCAAAGCTGTACATCTTATACTTTTTTTCTCTACACTCTGTATTAAGGCATAATAATAATAATAATAATAATAATAATAATAATAATAATAATAATAATAATAATAATAATAATAATAATAATGTTTTGACAGACAATGTTGGGCCAAGTTCCAAATGTACTAGATTATAAGTACTATTTCAAAGTAATTGGTTCCGTTACAATATTACTGTCTACTGTTACATGACTCCTGCATTACTTTTGAGTTACCAAAATAAGTGTGGAAGTGGCACTTGGCATGGTAAATGTTAAAATGTAGTTTACTGCAGTTCATTCAACATCCAGTGGAAGTCGTTATGGTGTAGCTCTGTTACTCACACTATTTTACTCTTGTGCCAAAGCTCTTGTGGTGTTAAAAGTGTGTTGTAATATGTGTTACTGAAATAATTATGCGTATAACATTACTGAAAATGTATTAGTAATATCTTACATTACTGTGTTACAGCAAAAGTAATACAATATTGGCCTTTACTTGTGTCACTTTTGTAACACGTTACTTTCAACACTGAGTATTTTTCCTCAGATGGCCAATGCATATTTCAAAAATAAACAAAAAGACTCATCTGCTTTGTGTCGTCTTGTGGGAAAGACACACTTCCTCGAACGTCAATGTGATTTGCAAAAACTCATCGCAGCTCGGGGATAAAGCAGAGTGAAGAACAGAAGCAGCATTAAGGCCAGGACGTGGGAGGTAGAGCTCGGTGTCGGAAATGTTTGGACAGCGTGAATGGAAATATGAGAGAAATCCGTCAGTAAACAAAGAGCTTAGAGCTTGCAGCCTTCCTCATTCACAGAGGCAATAAGCTGGGCTGCAAGCCACAAAACAACCAACAAAACAGCAAACAAACAAATCGACATTCACCCAAAATACACACAAAACACTTCTGTACTCACAGCAACGGGAGACACAGACACTATTTCATGCTAAGGAAGAAAAAGAAAGAATGAGAGCATTATTAAAAGAAAAACGAAAAGATGGACAGAAAAATTGGAAGAGAGACAAGAGAGATAGAGAGCATGAAGCGTGTGGGAGGAAGGAGAATGGCGATGAGATAAAGAGCGATGAAAAGAGACCAGGAAAGAACTCCAAGAGAAAGGGTGTGTGGGGAAAGAGAAAGAAATGGGGGAGTAGGGGGAGGTGAGGATAGAAAGCAAGAGACAGAAAGAACAGTGAGAAAAAAAGTGAGCAACTGAGGAACTGACAGAAATAAAATGATTGAAATGAATTGAATACAAAATAAAATAAGATAAAAATATAATAAATAAATAATAGCACATAAAACATATTGCACTGTGATAGCAAAAAGGGAGAGAGAGAGAGGTAAAAGACAGAGAATGCAAGAAATAGAAAGATGGAGTGGAACAGAAGATTAGTGGGGAGAAAGTGATGGCCGAGAAAGTGGCGGTTGAAAAAAAACAAGTGGTAGATGGAATTGTAAGAGAGAAAAAGACTAATCACAGACTTTAGCATTGATAACTAACATGTTAGAGGAGAGAGTCAGAGGAATGGAGGGGTTGTAGAAGAGACAGACAAAGAGAAAACAAGTGGTAGACTTTCTTGAGGAATGGTAGAGAGTGAGGAGATGGAGAGAAAGAGGAGGGTTATGAAGAAAGAGAGATGAGTGGTAGACTTTGCAACTGGAAGGCGAGAGATAGAGGGAAGGGATGGAGGAGAGTAGAGATGAGAATATAGGTGTAATGCTGCTGCAGACGGATGTGAGATTAGAAACGCTGACAAGCTGCATGACATTTTGCCTAGGCGCTCAGACTCGCAGTGACAGGTCGGATAATAGTTTCCTCCACAACAATCCTGCAACACTAACGTCCTTCCGCAGCACAGAGGAAAGTGCCAGTCTCGCAATGTTCCTGCGCTCCGCCTCGTATGCCGGTCCATTAGAAATCCCAAATGACCTCTAGTGCAAAAAAGAAAAAAACACACAACATCAAAACCCGCTTTCTATGTACATACTGTACATTCCAGAACCTTTAAAATATAAATAGGGGGCTTTTTAAGGGCGCAGTTTACTTCAGAAGTGCCACAGCTCAACTCCATCAACGTCATGATGCGCCGCTTACTCAGATAAAAGTCGGTGGAGACATAATACTGGCTCGTCGCTTCCGCGATCACGGCAAATAAGTACGGCAAAAAAGACCAGACAGAAACATGACGTCTTCTTGTTCTGCTCTGGAGATGTTTAAGTAAGTTCTAAGGGAGTTATTTGCCCGCCCTAAGCCCTTGAACATTTGAAAAACCCGCGCCATGTGATGCAAAAAAAGCACAAATTCTTTACAAATAACATATCAAGAAAATGCAAATTGCTCAGTACTTTCTTGCATTTACTGATCATAGAATTTAAAAGGATGCTTACACAGTTGTCGTTATGTTATTAAATACATAACCAGTCGTTGTCTCTGCAATTGCTTGGTTTGCTTGCCCTGTTGCGATGGGTCTGTGAGTACCTCAGTGGTACCTTTACCAGGCCAGGACTTAAACCTTTGATGCTACGATCATGAGGCCAACTCCCTAACCATTATGCTACCACACAACAAAATGTGACCTCTGCATTTGACCCATCCATGAAGGAGCAGTGGGCAGATGACATGTAATACTGAGGTACTGTACTTCTAGCACTGCTCCCCAGGCATTGCCAAGCTGCTCACTGAATGGGTTAAATGCAGAATTCACATTTGGTCAATGATACTAACTATCAATGTGCTGTGCTCACAATGACAAGTAATAACTCACTTAAAATCACTTACTGTAGCATAGAATTCAATTTCAAATACAAAAGTCTTACAGAGTCTTCCTGTTGAGTGTATACATCAAAATGGATTCAGAAAGTGAGTACAGAAATGGAGCATTTGGCAGCGTAACAGCTAGTGCATTCACTTTGTAATCGTAATGTCACCGGTTCAGATCCTGGACTTGTAAAGCTACCACTCAGGTACTCATGAGTAAAGTACCGTCAAAGCACTGCTCCTGGGAGCTACCCCTTTTACTGGTCGAGACAGAACCAGCAACCTTCTGAATACAGGACCAACTCTCCTGGCCTTTACTGCAGCTTTTACGATTTTATCTAAGCTTAAATTGTTTACTCAACCACAGACCAGACCAGACCAGCATCAGTACCAAACGAGTAGAAGAAGTGTGTGTGACTTCTTCCAACTTAAGAAGGTCAGCTGCCATTTCACACTGCAGCATTCATTTCTCCTCATGGCCTATCGGAGAGCATCTCACATGTACCTGTCTTCAGACAGTCCCTCTCGCATTGGCATGGCGAGGTCATGTCGGCATGGCGGCTCAACACAAAAGTAGCAGGCATTTTTCACAGTGTATTGATTTTGGAAAAATCTGGATGGGAAAAAACTAACTCTGACAGACTCTGACAAATAATATGACATGAAAATAGCAACATGGGCTCTCTTTTTAAATAAACTGTGGCCAGTAAAACTAAAAGTTTTTGATAATACAGATTCTCCTGGCCTACATGTTTCCACTTTTGACAAATCAACCATAAACAACTGCAAGATAAAAAAAATGTAGCATTTTACATCACTACATCAAAATTTGCAAAATAAACAAATTAATATTAAAGTTAGTGTTTACAAGTAGCGTAGCTACTTAAAAACCTACTAAATGTATAGTTTTAAGTGAGTGAATATTTGTTATTGTGAACACAGCACAGAACGTTGAAAAGTGTACCACAAACAAATATGATCTCTGCATTTGACACATCCGTGAAGGGACTGTGGGCAGTTTTGGTAGCACCTGTGGGCAATTAGGAGACAATAACTTGGTCATGGGTACCTCAATGGAAAAAAACCTCTGGTCGGACTAAAACCAGCAACCCTCAGATCATGGTAGTGTGGTTACCAGTTGGAGCGGGGTAACGTTTAGGGATCAGAAGGTCACCGTTTCCAATCCCAGACTGGTAAAGGTACCACTGAGGTACTCATGACTAAGGTGCCCACTGCTCCTTCACGAATGGGTGAAATGCAGAAGTCACTTGTTGTGGTGAACTGTGTAGTGTGCTGTGGTGTGTTTATAATGACAAATAATGACTCACTTTTTACTTTACCAACTGTCCCAAGCTAGTTACTAGGGTTAATTTCATCTTTATGCATAAATGTGAATTGTGAGATGACAACAATCAACACTATCTTGTACCTGACTCCCTGTGTTTGGTTGCGTGGGTTCAAATCATTAACACTGGTTTTCAGTTCAGTAGCATAATGGTTGGGGCATTCACCTATGGTGGAAGGTCATCAGTTTTGAATCCTGACTGTTAATATGGTACCACTGAGGTACTCATGAGCAAAGTACCCTTGCCAAGCACTGCTCCCAGAGTGCTGCCCATGTCAGCTGCTCACTGCTCCTTCATGGATGGGTCAAATGCAGGGGTCACATGTGGTTATGGTGTCAAATTTGGTGCTGTGCTGTGCTATATATATATATATGCACAGAAACATATATACTACACAAACTTGAAGCACAAAATATGAAGCAGTGCTGGAGTTCTGTTCCTGCATCATCTCCAGACTGGACTCCTCCATCATCATTATACCGTTGTCTTTTGCGTGTCCGGCAGAGAGCAGATGAGCTAATCTCTCTCCTCATTCTTCTGTGCTAATTCAGCAGGGGCCACTGGGCCCTCAGGGGCCACAGCTGTCAGGATATCGGGGAGGTTAAGACTCAAGTTGATTCTCTCTTTCCCTGTCTCTCTCTTTCTTTTTTTCCCTTCTCCCCTCCTGAAAAGCTTATTTCCCTAAGGGCAATTATAATAGGAGAATCGATGCTTGAATGAATTTTAATTTGTCATATGGAGAGCAGGAGAGATATTTCAATCTGCCGTCTTCGTATCACCATTAGCTGAGAGGAAAGTACAGCTCGGCTCCGAGCGGTTTGATTGGTTGGAGACTATCGATTGCGCCAATGACAAGCTGTAAAACCTGAACCAGCTGCGTTCTGACCTCCAGAATTAATCAACGAACTCTGAATTCTGCGTCTTCTATGTATGTCATTCTCTTCCCACAGTGGCAACCTTTCCAGGACCTGTAGATATCAACTAACATAACACTAGAAGGTTCTGTCTCTTTCTCCTACGAATCTATAGATTACTCATCAGTCTTTGTTCTTCTAGTCATCCTAAAATGGACAACTCCAATCTCTACAGGCTGAATTGCAACTGAAAACTTATAAAAGACCACTTCAAGTGATCCAGAATTCAGCTCCGAGATTTATCTACAATGTTTCTAAATTCTTCATACCATATTTCTACTATGGAACCTGCACTAACTCCCTGTGAAAGTGAAACTGAGTGATTATTTGTGTTACACCACAGCACAGTACACACAGTGCACCACAACAAAATGTGACCTCTGCATTTGACCCATCCGTGAAGGAGCAGTGGGCAGCTATCAGGGCAGCGCCCAGGGGAGCAGTGCTTGGGGATGGTATCTTGCTCATGAGTACCTCAGTGGTAACTTTTTCCCTGGATTTGAACCAACTGCCCCACATGTGGTTGGTCACATCAGGTTCAAATCATTAACACTGGTCTTCAGTTGGTAGCGTAATAGTTGGGGAGTAGGTAGGTCAGTAGGTCGTCATTTTGAATCCTGGACCGGTAATGGTACCACTGAAGTACTTTCATGAACAAGGCACCCTCTAAACACTGCTCTAGGTGCTCCCCCATGGGTCAAATGCAAATACATCAGTTTGGTGTCACATTTGGTGCTTTGTGCTGTGTTCACCAATGACAAAATAATCACTCAGCACAAAGGTAAGAATGGAACTGCACCTCCATAGTTATCAGCAATGATCAAACAACATGTCACTTCTTGCCCTGTCTGAGCATCAAACTGCTGCTTGTCTCCGACCAAGATGCTAAAGAAGGCAGCCATCAAGACTCTTACGCAGTGTTACCTGCGCCAGTGGTGGAAGCAACACCACTCCTGCCATCACACCTGCCGTCGCTTGCTGTCTTCAAATGTAAATCGAAGATCAAGATTGGGGACTAGTGTCGGGCTGTCAAATATTTTTGTGCCAGGTCTCAAAAAAAGAATTAAAACTTATTTCCCAAACAGGTATGTCATTTTTATTGAATATCACAGACCATCGCAGTTCATTCTGTCAGGATCGAGTCAATATCTTTGCAAATGCTAATCAAATTTTCAAAATTTGCCTAGTAATGGCAAACTTATGTGAACATTTGGTGACAAATTTGCCAGGTTAGTCACAAACCTAATTTTCATGTGAAAATATGACCTTGCTGCAAGTTTGCAGCAACATTGCCTAAGGTTAGCGGCAACTGCTTGCCAGAAGCCTAAATGTTTTGGAAGCATCACAAGGTGATCAACCAGTGATATTGGTAACTGTACTTGTATCTGTGTGTAGAGAGGACATTTGAAAAATACGTATAATTGTTTTTGAATTGGTCATGAAATTGACAATTTATTGTTGAATTACTTGTGAACATTTTTGATAAATGAAATTTCACTAGATTCTGTTGTTTGGTGGATATAATAACCACTTTGATAATTTTTTTATTACAGATACTAGCGGTGAAAGAAAATAGCATATAATTATAGTCTTATTATAAAGTTCTATCAACCCAAGAATATACCATAATAACATACATTCAGACAAGTTTGTCCATGTACATAATTTAATAACCACTTGGTGAGCTGGAAGCCATTGTTCATAGAGAATGGCACAGTATGCCACCCATTTTAAAGGTGTAATAGAAATGTGCACAACTGCAAAGACGCAAGACAAAGTGCCGCATTCTGACTCCTGCTGCTCTGGAAGTGAGTCACCTCATTACAGCAGGAATGTGCTGCAGTGCGAGCAACACCACCTCATAACAAACTATTTTATATATACACTTAAATGCTTTTAATTTGTTGGCAATGCATCTTTCTTGCTTTAGAATTTTCTTTCTCAAAAGCTGGTTGCATGAAAACCACTATTTTCTGTTTCAAACTCCAATATTTCATCATGAAATTGTAATAACATAAAATATAAGCCATATTTCTGATTTTTATTTATTTATTTATTTATTTATTATTTATTATTTTATTATTTATTATTTTTGCGAAATGCTATATAGCCATGACACGTTTTCAGTAAAACATTAGCAATAAATGAAATTTACTGTGAAAATGAGCAAAATATATACCATAAATAACAAAGAAGTTATCTATACATGTGACAATATATATAAAAATTAAATCTTGGAACTGAGCACAGCGTCATGTTTAATACAGGAAATTGCAATTACACGGAGCGAACCAAGTCAAACTATTCATTACGCAAACTGTATTTTCCATCATAAAAGTCAGAATTCAACATATATTTTGTACTTTGACTTGACGCCAAATCGAAATCAGAAGCATTTGTAATGTGTTGAAAGATTTGTTGGGGATTTTTATTGAAGTCAATTCTATTTCCTGCATTCTGATGCATTTTAACAGGTTATTTAAACTTTTACCTGCAAAATAGCATTTGATTCAATGACTATTTCAGGAACAGATTCAACAATAAGTCCTCATTGTAGTCCATATGCATCAGCCTGTTATGGCTGTAGCTATGATAATAAGTTAATTTGACGGTTTATCACCAACAATGACTTTGAGAAGTGCATTATTTTGATACGAAGTCTAACTGTGAAAAACAAATCTATCTAAACAAATTGTTGAATTTAGATGAAATTATAGCTAACATTAAGCTAGCAGATTGATCTTCTAAAACTGGTTAAGCCCGGCTAACTGTTAACTAACTTTTCCTAGGAAAAAAAACTTGTCCTGTGTGGAAATTACGTTACTTTCTGTGTCTTTATAAAAAATATTTTATATGTCCATTGTGTGTCTGGGAAGAGCAGATGTATAAACAATTGATTGTCAGTCAAGAATACCAATCTATACTAGTGTAACTAAAAATAAACAAGGTAAAGCTTCCTCCTAATTTCTTCCTAATTTTTCATTGTTTAGTTGAATTTAACATTGATTTAGAGTGACCTTGGGAATCTGGCTTTGAGCAGCCTGCACTGATGGTTTACTTTGCTTGTTCATGCTTGCATGTGGTGAGTTGTTGTAAGTAACCAGAAAAACCTGGAATGGACTTTCAGAGGTATAGGTATTCTCTTATCAATCAAGTGGAATGGATTCCTTGGGGAAGCAATAGAAACAACGTTGGGTGGTCTAATCTGTTACATGGTAAATGGGGGAGGGGACCAAATGAATAATTTTGAAATGTAGGAGGGACATGTTCGCCTCAAATATAGTTGCGATGCCTATGCAAATAAACGTATGACAAATTCATCGAATTGACTGGCATCTCTATCCTGGCCCATCTAATGGTTTATCTTTCACCACATTAATTGACCACTGTGAGTTTCGGGCAGGTGAGTGCAGAGGTCCAAATGAAAAGATGGAAAAGGCCGAAATGACTGCAGCATCGATCTCAGAGGAGTGTTTTGGTATTTGTTCGTCATCCCCTGCAGTACAAAAAGTAAAAAAAAAAATAGAAAAAGTAAAAATAAAAGTGCAGATGAAGTGGTGGGCATCCTCTCTGTTTCCTTTACAACCATCTGACATTAGTTTGAGAAGTGAATCCTCTGGGCAGCGCATGCTCAATAGAACCACCGTTGTGCACACATCAGTCCTAAACATATAAAAGGGCTGAAAAAATAATGAAATAAAAAGTGGTTTGCAAGCACAAATCCATGTCAGGCAGTGTCGGGGGAGAGTGCACTTGAGGGAAAATGGGAGAAACGGGCAGCGTGAGTAAACCAGCTCCGCACCATCTGCTCGACAAGTCCCAGTGAGTTATTTCCAGCATCTTCCTAGCAGGCCGAGTCTGAGACCGCGCGCTGTCTCCTAAACACACACACACACACACACTTATTGCAGCTGCTCCTACAAATCATCAATCACTCACACATACTCCTCACACACTTCACACACACGCACACACAGTCTATGTATTACTATCTTTGTGAGGTCCTTCCATAGACTCCTGTGATAAAATGCATAATTTTACACCTACACTAATCCTAACCCTAACCTTAACCTCAGTAACCAAAAGCACATCTTTGACCTATTTTAGTTTCTCAAATAAAACAAGCACATTTTCTATAAAGTGCTTTTTTCCTCATGGGGACCTCTCAAATGTCTAAAGTCCAAAAACAGATAAAAGTGATTTTTAGGAAAGTGATTTTGGTCCCCACAGTCACGATCTCATCTGTAATACACACACACACACACACACACACCTGTATCACCTGGAGCAAGGCCAGGTTATTTCTGTTAGGACTTCTGACATGTATTTATTATTCTTGGTCAAATAGCCCTTACACAGTTCATTCGTAGTTTTGATGTCTTTGGTGAGAATCTACAATGTAAATAGTAATGAAAATAAAGAAAAAAACACTGAATGGGAAGGTGTGTCCAAACTTTTGACTGGTAGTACATATGTATATGTATATATATATATATATATATATATATATATATATATATATATATATATATATACACAAACCTCATATTATGATCACTTACACTGGCTGCCACATTTTACTGTCTTAATTCTGCTATTACATACTGCTATATAACCTCAATTGTGATGATCATTTATACTGTTGCCACATTTCACTGTCCAAATATCACATGCTTCTACTCTGTCTGATACGTACAATGCTGCAGTTGTACTTAGCACTTTAAAAACATGTCATTGCACCTGGCATCTGTCTTTAGAATAATTTTGTAAACTCAGGTTAAACGTCAATACATTTTTTTTTAATTTAGTACATACATGCAGATACACCTGTACCCAGCTTGAGTCTCAGATTAAAATTGTACTCCATGCCGTCTGCACATATGTAACTTCATAGCTTAATTTTTTTGTCTTATTTACCTGACCTCCTTACTTAAGTTGGTATTTGTATCTCTATTTTGTTATTTTTCTAAATTGCCTAATTGCACAGTTAAAAGAGCGGATCAGGATACATTTCACTGCATGTTGTACCTGTATGATTTGCAAGTGACAAATAAAGAATCTTGAATATATATGCCCTAACGCTCTGGTTTCCTCCCACAGTACAAAGGCATGCGCTATAGAGTAATTGGCCCCATAAGGTGTGAATGTGTGTGTGACCGCGTGAGTGTGTGTGTGCCTTGCGGTGTGTTGGCGCCTGCCCAGGGCTGGTCCCCCCTCGCGCCCGAAAGCTCCCTGGATAGGCTCCGGTCCCCCCGCGACCCCAGTTGGGATTAAGTGGTTCAGATAATGAATGAATAAATGAATGAATTAATGAATATATGCCCTAAAACCCACCATAGGCCAAAAATCATAGTGATCGGGCAATAACTGGGTCTATAGCAAAAAAAGGGCATTCTTAGAGGGCACTTATGACATCACATAAATTTCTTGATTTATCAAGATAATTTAGAATTTAGCATTCTAAGTGATCCAACGTTTTCTTGTACTTCACTCATTGTTGTTTCAACTTTACAAACGTGGACAGACTTTTATGTTTTATATACTAATTTCTCTTTCTTCCTCAGACTTTTATGTGGCAGTGCAAGACACCAGGGTCATCGAGGTCTCTCTTGTTAAAGCATTATAGGTTAACTCATGGGTACTTGGGTTGCATACACCCATACTCATGTGCATATTCTCAGTGCCCCTGTGTTTTCAAAATATGTAATGCTCTTTCACAGTCACTTAAGCTGATCTCATGCTGTTCCAGAATGGATCACATACAGTCTTGAGGTTCTTTTAAGCAATTAGTAAGTAATTAGTTTTATTATATGTATTTTAAAACAGAACCTATTGCCTCAAATCCTTTTTATATACTCCTGGGGCAAAAATGAGGCCAACATGATTTACCCCATAAAAGGTTGTGAACTTTGATGATGCCCAAAGCAAAATGGAGAAGACTGCCATTCGGATCTACAGCCTCACACATCCGATCCCAACTGTCTCTACTGTGCAACACTCCATTCATTCAAGATTTGCTCAACTACTAACAATAATTATGATGGTCCTTGTGAGGTATATAAGACAGTTCCTATATGTCCTTAACTGTTCACTTGTACTTAAGATGTACCTTATTGTATATAAGATATAGTTTTATTTTTTGTCTTATCTTTCCCTGACCTCCTTTAAGTTTGTATGTCTTTTGTTATTTTTCTATAATTGCACAGTTAAAAGAGCGGATCAGGATACATTTCACTGCATGTTGTACCTGTATAATTTGCATGTGACAAAGAATTGTCATGGTGTGGTTGCAGTGAGGATGAGGGAAGGGAGTGAGGACACTGTTGCAGGCAAAGTGAAAGGGGTTTATTGAGGGCAGGTGAAACACAAAAGGGAAAAACAAGTCCAAAACACACAAAAATCAAGAGCAAAGTAACAACAGAAAGATGAAGCCCGTGCCCCCAGTCGTAGCCGTTGGGTGAGTGGAGGAGAACCTCCCCGAGTAAACCGGAACAAGCAGAGTCCTCACACTTGAAGACTCGGGAGGCGAACTAACAATGGCCCAGACTCTGTAGCCGCCAAGGCAGTCTGGCCAGCCAGGGAAAACACACTAGGAGACACAAACCTGGGGAGAAAGCACAAGAGACAGGAGTGAGAGTGAGGAGACACAAAGGGTAATCCAAAAGGGAGACTCAAAATCAAACCAAAAGCAGACGGGTCCAGGGTCCAAAACAAAGAGAAGAGCAAACGGGGTCCAAGGTCCAAAATGGAGGAGCAGAGCAGGAAGGGTCCAGGAGATTCAAAACACAAACACCACGACAGGAACAACCACACATATTATGAGGGAGACAGACTCAGAGACACTTGGGTTAAACTGACTTAAATAAGACCACAGAACTTAACAAACGAGTGACCTCACCAATCCCAGAACTCAAGGCAGAACGAGACACAGCTGAACTCAATAAGCGAGGGGGTGTTCTACACAGATCCTAACCTACTAGGTAGGGAACACGCAGTGCAAACATACCAGGAAGTAGGGTACGCTCTAAACAGAGAGTGAACTACTCAGAAAGGCACGCAGTGAGGAGCAAGCTAACACAGAAGGTTAAGGCTAACCCGAGGAGACATGAGGGGCACACACACCCACACACCACAGACACACCACCCAAAGTGAACCCAGAAGACAGGAAACAAACACACAGACACTTATCTGGGTTCACGGTGGCACAGTCCCGTCCAGGTTGGGCGGGACCGTGACAAGAATCTTGAATCTTAAGATGGTTATCTACAGGTTCATGCAGCTGAATATTGTATAAATTGTTGACACTGTTTTAATAAATTAGAAATACAAATAATGATCAAATAATTCTTTACTGTTTACAAGTCTGCACCTTAAGCCTCTCAAAAACTGTCCTTTTACGTTCTATCCATTTGCTTGTGATCTATGTGACTTGTACCTGAACTGTGTATGATAATGTGCTTTAGGACGCAACTGAGCATTTATGAAATAAAGGTTTGTTTTGAAAATGGCATGTGTGACTCACTTAACAGCTTATTTATATGGATTTATGTAAGTATGCTGTGTTTAGTGTGAATTTACATGAGAATGTTATGTCAAGTCTGGGTCCATGAACTAATATAGCTTGGCAGTGCACTTCCTATCTGTTTACCTTTAATTGATTGAACAGAACAGTGTTAATTTGCTTGAACATAACACCATTATTTTGATTAAAAATAATACTAAATTAAAAAAAAAAACTAAATAAAAATGACCTATCCCAGTTACCTTAAATATAATCCATTCACTATTGTATTATTTCTTTTATTCATTGAGCCCATATTAAAGAATTCAGTATCTTAGGTGCTGTTTCCTAGAACCACTTAACCACATAACTTTTTAATTAAATCCACCAAAAATTTTTTTTTGAGTGTTAAAGCGATCTCTGAAGGCAAAAAGGCTTGGATCGTATTATTATTATCATTCATTCATTCATTATCCGAACTGCTTAATTCCAACTGTTTAATTTGGTATAAACTATCAGAACTAAGATATGAAGGAATGAAAAAATTCCTTATGTCTGGATATGATTAATGTAGTTATGTGGGTTTATCGTATGTCATGATCATTAGCTTCAACAAGGTGTGGGTGTGTGTCTATGACATACACAGACACAGACACTGCTAATAATCAGTGCTGACCCCTCTCATTCCGGGTGCAGCTATATTTTATATAATTCATACTATTCATTTTAGTAGTGTTCAGTTATATATTATATATGTAATATTAAATATAGTAATATTACTATATACGTCAAATTGTCATCTTTTGATATAATGGTAATGAAACTTGTCATTGTTTCTTTCTACTTTAATGCACGCTTACTTATATTGCAACTCTTCTGAGTGATTTTGGAAATGTTTAGCGGTCATGAGGGTTGTCTGATTTGCCCTAAATATGGAAATGATCCCATTGTTAGCTCAATTGTGTTTTCTTCAATTCTACAGTTGTGCAATAATACACTATTTAAATATCTTAATGTTCTCAAGTTTAAGAAAAAAGCTAATTTTAGAAAAAAGCTACAGAAAATATTTGTGAAAACATTGGTGATATTAAACATCTAATTGAGCTCGGGAACAAAAATGCTTAATTATTTTATTGTGATTTGATGTGGAGGGAAGTGATTGTGGTAAATCAGCATAAAATGTTGTCTCATATTGATCACTGGCTTGTGAATCGAATCAAACTGAATCAAAATGAATCGTGATGAATCTTCTAATTTACTCGTACTTTTTTTCTGACTCTTCCAAAGCGATTCCGGGAACATTTAGTTGTTGTGACTGATTTGTCGTGATTCTGATTCGCCTCAAACATGGATACGAGCTCATTATTCTGACGTTTCCGGAAGAGTGCAGGTTAAAAGCGAGGACTGTGCCACTAGCGGCTATTGATCGATGACAAGCGAACAGAGAGAAAGAGAGGGAGCTGGAGCTCATTATGTCCAGGTGGGAAGTGTCACTCTCAGTATTATTATTAGCACTGGCCTTTAACAGGATTCTTGTGTTTAAGCAAGAGAAAGCTGATTACTGGCTTCCTCGTCTCCGATTGGACCTCATTTGTTCGGCACGTCATTGATTGGCCGTCGCTGCTGCTGCTTTTGATAGGCAACTTGAACAATTAAGAGAAGCATGTTGGAGGAGGCGAGCAGAATTGCCAACTTACACAGATAAAACCCAGAACACGAGTTGTAATGATGCGGCGCATCACCTTACACGCTGTTACACTCGCACCTTCACAACCACTGGGTTTAGTTCACCAAGGGTTTTTAATTAAATAATAATAATAATGCTCTTCTGCATTTGTTTGAACACCTGCAATTTTACAAGTCAGCAGGTTTAGCACCACTGGCATGCATGCGCAGTTTCATTCTCATGATTTCGACTTTGTATCTCGTAACTTCCACTTTGTATCTCATAATTATGACTTTTTATCTCGTAATTTCGACTTTTTATCTCATAATTTCAAGGTTTTTTTATCTCATAATTTCGACTTTTTATCTCGTAATTATGACTTGTTTTCATTCGGATTGTTTTCTTATACTGGCGGAAATTGGCTTCCATATAATGCTAAAAGACAACTCCAGAACCATAATTATAGTTCAATACTGTATGTAACTTAATTGCACTGTTACTTTTTACAGTATACATACTTATTATATGTGCATTATCTGTTCTTTGTATTGTAGAAACTGGAGCCAAGTCGTCTTATATCTGTATATACTTGTAAAAAGCAGAGATAACAATAAAGTTTACTTTGACTTAAAGATATTAAGCAAATCACCTTTTTTAATTCATCGGTCATTGAGGTTGCACATTATTGCAGCGAGATGTCAGGCTTTACACTTTTCCGTCTTCTCATCCTTTTTTCTCCTCTCTGAAAATGTTGAAATAGTTTTTGCATGTACTATATTGCATGTTATCTTAGATAACTCTGTGTGCACTAGTTCTTAGCCTAGATATTTTCTACTGGGCCTCCATCACATTTACAGTATTGAAGCCTGTTTCCGACTTCAGAGTCAGAAAAAAAAGTCTAAGATAAAAAGTCTGAATTCTGATTTTTGCTATCATGCAGGTGGCAGAAACAGGCTTCCATATATTTGCTGTGTATAATTTGCTCTTTTAGCTTATGTTATTAGGCTCTGCTTGCAGTTGTGTTTCTCTGCAAATTAATGATATTTTGTAAGGAAATTTATGATTTGATCTAAAAATCAATATTACGATTAATTGAAACATCTTGAATCAATTTTGATTCATTTGCAAATTTTGGGGTCCAAGAACACAGTACAAAAACTAGGGCTGGGTTCAAAAAAATCGATTCACCGATCAATATCGATTCTCGTTCGAAAAAGACGATATCGATTCAAAAATTCGCGGATCGATCTTTTCCTGCGGCTATGCACTACTTCTCACAACCGTGCAAGGAGAGCTATAAAAATGTGAGACTGGCGAAACCGAAACCAAATAGAGCCATGGCTGAAGCTGCTCCGCTCAAATCACCGTCTGGCCTAATTTTAGAAACAAGCAAAACTAGTATTGACGCAAAGAAATCTCTAAATAAATCGATATCGAAACGAATCGAATCCAGAATTGAATCGGATCATGACCTTGTGAATCGGAATCGAATCGATTCAGGAAATCAGCAACGATACCCAGCCCTAACAAAAACCCTTATGGGGCAAATGGTTACGTAACGTACGTACGGTTAGGGAGTTGACCCCATGATCCGAAGGTTGCACCAGCCCGGGAAAGGTACCACTGTGGTACTCATGAGCAAAGTACTGCTCCCCGTGCATTGTCTAAAAGCTGCCCACTGCTCCTTCACAGATGGATGTCAAATAATTAAAAAAAAAATGTTCTTGGGTTTGATTTGCCTTGATTGGTCACTGACAAGGTTTGAACTGTAAACATGATTGTAAAACATTTTTCTTTTATTATTCATCCATCACTAAAGTTACACATGATTGCAGGGGGATGTCAGGCATAACCTTCTCCTCCTTCTCATTTTCCTCCCCCTCCTCCTCCTCTTTTTCTTCGACTGCAAACTTCACTCGGCCCCTGCGATCATGGAACCCGTCCCGCACACCTTTACTTCTTTTTACGAAGACACTTCATTAACTTTTTATAGAGCTTCTGCCCCTTGTCATGGATAACGACAGCGACCTGGAGAGAGAGAAGAAGGGGGGCTGGTTCTACTATTTTTTTTTCCTTGTGGTCCCTCTCCTCCTTCTCCTCCTCCGCTTCCTCCAGTTTTTCCTTTCTCTCTTCCCTTCGTTTGTTCTTCGCCAGCATCGGCTCTGACAGTGGCCCGGTGACATCGTTGTGGCAGATCGGAGGACAGTAATGGAGAGCAAGACCAAGAGGTGGAGGCGTCAACATGGAGGGGTGATAGACAGATGGATACAAACAGAGAGAGAGAGAAAGAGAGTGGAGGGGGGGGTGAGAGAGAGAGTTTGAATGAGGCAGCTGGCATCCTTGGTGATGGGCTGTGCTCATTAGAGTTGATCCTCAAACCAGATGGAGACTTCACTCAAAATAAAATACAAGCAAAAAACTCTTTCCAAATCACCAGAGAGCAAAAGAGAGGATGAGGTCAAGCCCCTTCCTCCTGAACATCTTCTCCTCCTCCTCTCCTGTCCATAACAATGCCTGTTTCCTCCTTCCAAGTCTTTTCTGACAGATGAGGCAGATACAAATAGAAAATCGGCAACGAGTGAAGCCGCTTCACTTTCCGAAATTCCCTGTCATAACTTTTTTTGTGTCTGTAAAGTGTCTAATTCGCTTCAGGCCATGCAGTCCATAATCTATGTGATCTAACTGATGGGAATGTGAACAATACCTAAGTGCCCAGCATGAAAAAATGTGTTCGTCTCCCGCAGTCTGGAACTGGAAAAGCTGTCTGGCAAAAAAATACAAGCAGCCAGCATTGGAGAAGCTACTTGTAACTTCTTGTAACTATGTAGCATTTTACCACACTTCATTACTATATGCAAAATAAATGTTTTTAGAGCTACATCATTTTTCAAAAAGCTAGATCATTTTTAAGTTAATAGTTGCTATTTTTTTAAAACTACTATCCAGCACTGCCTCTCAGGTGCCAGTTCAACACCAATCAGAAACACCTGCTGGTAGAAAATACACATTTTTGTATCGAGAGACAAGTAATAGTATTTTTTTGTAATTCAGTGACATTTTGCCATGCTGTATAGACATTTTGTGAAACAACAAAAAAGTTAGTTAGTGAAAAAGCTGCAATGTTTTTAAAAGTAGCTTCACTACTGGTAAAAAAGTAGTTAACTGGATAAAAGTAGTTAAGTTAGTAGTGCTACCAATTGTAGCTAGATAACCCTTAGCATACTGCGCTGAAGATTAGGAGTCACTCAACGTCTTAATGCCAGTTTTCATTGAGAATTCTTACCCAAAAAACATAGCCATAATGGAAATGTAGCTAATGAGAATGTGTCAAACTCACTGTACATGACAGACAAATTCAAATGGGAATTTCATTCCTTAAGCGTCGATAGCAGAAACAAGTGTGGACACCTCAGATGCTGCTCGCCCTCACCGTCGACATAGGTCAACTCTCGCTCACTAGATGGAAACGGCATTAGAAATATGCGTAGCCGTGGCGACAGCGGTGTATAAATAACCAGGTTGTGACAAGGAAAGTGGTACGCCAGCACGCCACGCTCATTTTGTTAACGACAACTCGGCTGGCGGCTGAGAAGAAGACTCAGTGAGAAGAAGTCCCACAGTGACGCTGCTGAGGGAGCAGACTGCAAATGACAAGCAAACTTTCACAATAGCATCTAATTAGCTTGATAAACACGAGACGGAGATGGCTTGGTTTTAGATTTTTTCCTGTGCTTTGCTGGGGTCAGTGTTAGTCCCATTTGCATTCAATTTTGTCGTGTGTAAACTTAAAATGTGATTTTGCAAACCTGTGCATACTGGCATGCCTCTATTTAATTATATTAGTATTGTTTGTATATATTTGTAAAATAATCTTTTACTTTTAATATCACCAGCCACCAAAGCAAATCCCTCATATGTAACAATCTACTTGGCAAAAATCCACATCATTGATTCTGATTCATCATTGATCATTGATTTGGCCCCTAGTGTCCTTCTGTCTTTTCAGTGGTAATGCTGATAATGTTAACAGTATGTGTGGATTGATGTAATTGGTTTTGTATAGTGCAGTTTGCTAAATTCAATGCCGTCAGGCCAAATGACATAAAAATCTTGCCCTTAGTAAGGTCTCTGAAGTACTGTATATATGCACTTTACATTCATTCCTGATTTGCACATGTAACGCTATTGTTTGTAGTATAAATCTTTATCGTTTGCAATTGTAGATTTAACCAAAATCTGTAATTCAATAAAGTTACCCCCAGCTACACATCTTGACATGAAAGCAGTCATTATCAATAATACTTTTTCAAATTAAAAATAGTTAAAAACTTGCATTGTGGAAATATAGCATTTACATTTAAGATGAACTAATTCAGGGAGGTGTAGTAGTTAGTGCTGTTGTGTCACATCAAAAAGGTTGTGGGTTGGATTCCTGCATTGGTTGCGAAGTCTTACATTAACATTTATGGCATATAGCAACTTCCATTTTTCCAAATTTCAGGGACAGTCTCCTGGAGCAGCTGTGGGGTTAAGGGTCCTGCTCAGGAACCCAATGATGGTACTGATGAAGGTAGGATTCAAACCCACACCTTCTTGGTCCCGAGGTGAGTGACGTAACCACTAGACCACCACCAATCTTTCTGTGTGTTCTCCCCCTGTTGGTGTGGCTTTTCTCCATGTGATCCAGTTTTCTCCCATAGTCCAATGGCAAGCAGTTTAGGTTGACTGGTTACTCGCTGCCTGCAGCGCCATGAGCAGGCAGCGGTTAACAGCGCTGCAGCGAATTCAGTGTTTATACTGCAATTCTCGTTCGTCTTGTTTACTTTCCGCTTTGTTTGTGATCGAGTTACGATGCGTATCACCTACAACAGACACATCCTGCTCTAAATCGGAAAAAAGTGCATAATTCCACCGCCAAATCTGCCGTCGGAGAGGCGCAGCTGGCCGAAACGGAAGCATTGTTCATGTAAGCAAAAACGTGGTAAGCGCGTAGGGGTTAGCGTGAGGCTAAAAGCTAACCCAGCCCGCTTGGCACTTCCATCTGTCCTGCACTCCAACGTCCGCTCACTGGACAACAAAATGGACTATCTGTGGCTCCAGCAGTCAAGCCAGCGTGAGATCAAAAGTCAAGTCAAAGTCAAAGTAAACTTTGTCATCTCTGCTATGTACACTGTACAGATATACAGAGAGACGAGATAACGTGGCTCCAGTTTTTCAGTGCAATAGGAAATATAGGACAAAGAACAAATAGGGCACACAGAATAAACAGTACATGAATAGAGTACAAAAATTTACATTTTAAACTAGGAATGGAATATTAAATATAACTTTAAACTAGAACTGGAAATAGAGGTAGAGGACAGACAGTTTGGATGCAGTATTTCCTACAGAAGTGGAAGTTGACACTGACACTGGATGTGCAGGAGGTTAGATACAGTTTCAATATAAAAAAGTCTATATCCAGTCTTTTAATAAAACAGTAAAAAAAAAAGTATGACTAACATTTAAGTTTTGCAGATATTTTAACAGTAGTGGAGAACCAAGGTCTGTGCAATATTTTTCAAAAAAATTTGTGTGGAAACAGTTAAAAAGTGACCAGTGACATATACATTCAGTGTTCAATGGTTGTGCAAATAAGTAGCAGCAGTGCAAAAATTATTACAGCAGTGTTGTAGTAACAGTCATTTGAGGAAGAATTACATCTTTCTGGAGACAGTGTCAGTGCAACATGAATGAGATGGTATGTATAGCAGCAGCAGAACTGCTGCATCTTTATTTTCACAGAAACGTGGCTGACCGTGGACATCGCAGACTCAGCTATCCAGCTAAATGGGCTAGCATGCTATCGGGCCGACAAGAAGCCTCTTTGTCCAGTAAGAGCTGCGGAGGTGGTTTGTGCGTCTACATAAACTAACTCTGGTGCACAAACTCTGCTGAAGTGAGTCGCCACTGCTCACCACAGACAGAGTTTTTATTCGTAAAGTGTCACCTGTTCTACCTGCTGAGAGAATTCTCCATGGTGCTAGTCATAGCCGTGCACCTGCTGCCTAGTGCTAATGCTAACCTGTTGCTAGCCAAATTGTACGAGGTTATTAACAAGCTCCAGACCACGCACAGACGTCTTCACAGACATCTTCAACACAACACTGAGCCAGATGATCGTCCCAGCACGCTTCAAATCTACCACCATCATCCCAGTGCCAAAGAAATCTTCAGTTTCCTGCCTGAATGACTACTGTCCCATTGCTCTGACCTCCATCACCCTAAGTGTTTTGAGAGACTTGTCATGGCACAGGTGAAAAGCAACTTCCCCCATTCACTGGACCCGCTGCAGTTTGCCTATCACACAAACAGGTCAACTGAGGACACCATATCCTCTGCACTTCACCTTTCCCTCTCTCACTTGGACAATACAGACTCTTATGTTAGATTACTGTTCATAGACTTTAGTTCAGCATTCAACAGCATCATTCCCCAAAGACTATGTGTGAAACTGAGTGAGTTGGGACTATGCACCTCACTCTGTAACTGGATACTGGATTTCCTGTCAGAGAGACCTCAGCTCGTCCGAATCGGCGACAACGTTTCCAGCACCATCAGACTGAGCACAGGAGCTCCTCAGGGCTGTGTTCTCAGTCCACTTCTGTTCACACTCCTGACCCACAACTGCACTGCCCTGCACAGCTCAAACCACATCATCAAATTTGCCGACAACACGATCATGGTAGGGCTCATCAGCAACAACAATGAGTCAGCGTACAGAGATGAGGTTCAGCGGCTGGCTGCCTGGTGCAGTGAGAACAACTTGTCGCTGAATGTGGACAAAACCAAGGAAATGATCGTCGACTTCAGGAGAACTCGCTCCACCCACACACCACTCAGCATACACAGTTCCACGGTTGGACTGTAAAAATCACCAAGTTCCTGGGAGTTCACCTCTCAGATGACCTCACCTGGACCATCACCTTCATCACCAAAAAGGCCCAGCAGCATCTCCACTTCCTGAGATGACTGAAGTGAGCCAACCTCCCTCCTCCCACCCTCACTGCGTTCTACAGGGACACCATAGAGAGCGTCCTGACCAGTTGCATCTCCATCTGGTTTGGTAAGAGCGCTGTTGCCGATATCAGGCAGCTAAAACGGACTGTCAAAGCATCTGGCAACATCATCAGAGTGTCTCTCCCGTCACTGCAGGATATCTTTCACAAACGCTGCATCAGGAGGGCCTCCTGCATTGTGCTCGACCCCTCACATCCTTCACATAGACCCTTTACACTCCTCCCATCTGGCAGACGCTACCACAGCATCAGAACTCGTTCCAGCAGAATGCGTGATAGATTTTCCCACAAGCCATCAGACTCTTAAACACAATTCCTGCGCTCACACTCCCCCCCACACACACACTCGGACTGTGAACTAACTCTGTTGCACCTCTGCACTTTATACCTCACTGTTGCTGTGATGCACATGCTGCTATACAGACCATCTCTTTCATGTTGCACTGGAACTCTCTCTGAAAAGATGTGTAAGAATAAGAAAAATGTCTATACTTACAAACAAACTGTACAGTATTACTATTGCAACAACATTACCATAATATTTGCACAATTTTTGCACTGCCTCTACTATTTGCACAAACGTTAGACATGTATATATCACTGCTGACTTTTTAACTAGCTATATCTGCACACATTATTGCAAAGTACTGCATAGAATGGTTTTCCAATGCTGTTATAATATCTATACAAACTTAAATTTCAGTCAGACTTTTTAAGAATACACTTCTATTAATAGACTGGATATCAAAATCTTTCATATTGAAAACTGTCAGTCAATTTCCACTTCTAGCTTAAAATGTATATTTTGTGTCCTATTTATATATTGTTTATTCCATGTGCCCTATCTGTTCTTTGTTCTCTATTTCTTGTTGCACTGTGTAAACTGGAGCCACGTCTTCTCGTCTCTCTGTATATCTGTACAATATATAGAAGAGATGACAAAGTTTACTTTGACTTTTTTAACTTTGACTTTTTTTTTTTACTCCAAATTACCTCAATAGATGTGAATCTGAGTGTGGTTCTGTGAGTGTGTGCTGTGCGGTGTGTTGATGCTCACCCAGGGTTTGTCTCCATCTTGCGCCCATAGTCACCAGGATAGGCTCCAACTCCCACAACCCTGATGAACTAATTCAATTACTTGTAAAAATATTGACACAATGGAGTGTCATGGGATGCAGTGGTTAGTGCTGTCACCTCACTGCAGGAAGTTCTGGGGTTTGATCACTGGGTCTGTCTTTCTCCATGGAGTTTGTGTCTCTCTCAATGTATTTTGTATGTAAATGTATTTTCCAAGTTTTCTCCGCATGCCACTGTTGCCTCCCACAGTCCAAATGCATGCAATTTAAGTTGACTGGTGACTCTAACTTGCCCCCATTGGTGTGTAACCTGCGGTGTGTTCACATTTGTCCACTCCCCCAGTTCGATGTCCAAGGATAGGCTCAGGTCCTTGTGATCCCAGTAGGGATTAAAACAATGAATGAATGAACTAATGCAATTATTTGTAACACATCAACACAACTGTTTACTTTGATCCAAAGACACATTTAGTGAATCTGAACCTACAGACTGTTTGTTTCATTTACTAGGCAAAAGTATGAAGTGATCAGCGAGTGTGAGAGTGCAGGCTAGTCATTTTTAATGTAGTGACCACTCTTGTGTCCCCCTACTTCATGAATGATGACATCATCCGGCCGGCTACCATCCTGAGAGCTGATTGGCTGAGCTGGGAATGTTCTTCTTCAAGCTTAACAACCTCTATCAGACAGCACAGCGCCTCCTCTGCCCCACTGCTGGATATTTTACTCCAAAGGTCCCCTGAATGACAATTTATTATTGCTCTCATTCCCCTCTCCCTTTCTTCCCCCCTTTCTCCCCCCCCATCTCTTTTCTCTGTGTCCCCCTCTCTCTCCTCGATGCTCTCTGCTGGGATGACATTGCCATCCTTCTTGAGCGAATGCCAGCGATCTGCTCCGGGGCCTAAAAATAGCAGCCTGGGGCACGGGTGGATGCTCTATCCCTCCCTCCATCCCTCCCTCTTTTCTCCTCTCTCCCTCCAGTAACTTGATCCACACAATCTTACCATGCAGTGTGCTTCAGGGTCTACACTGATACACAAAAATATGTATACACACACACACACACACACACATTTAAATTACATTACATTAGAATTCAGCCTCCTGAATCTGACACCTGTTCTGTTCATTTCAAATAACTGCTATTGATGACTTCAAGTCATTTAAAAAATCTTTAAAGATATATTCATGGCAAAGACATATTTAAGGACAGGTTTGATGAAATCTGTAAATGTTTTAATTCAGGTTCAATATCTACTATGGTTTATGTTGGTTTCCAATGTCTGTTTGAGTGTATTCTGACTCTTGCCAGAATGTTAATGTGAATAAGAATCTGTTCTTAATTCCTTGCCTGGTAAAGTAAAGGTTATGTATATAAAAAACACACCCCACTTTAAACCTAGCTGCAATGGTGCTGGAACGTTTTAGCAATTTTCCCTCTTCCAGCTTCTTCTCTCCTTGTTTAGCTTGCAAGCATTTTGTGAGTTTAAAGCTAGTTAGAAATGACATACTGATTTATAGTTGCAAGCCTATAAACTTGATGTAAAGATCTAGCCTAAATTGTCGGTGTCATGACCCCCCTGGACTTTAGCCATACAAGCCCCTGGACTTTTGTTAAGCGGCCAGCAGATGCCGCCATTGTTCAGTGTTCTGTTCTGTCTCGTGCTCTATGTCAGTCAAAGTCTTTGTCCCACCTTTCCATTGTCTCTCATTGGTAGATCACCGTTCATTAGTGTGTGCACCTGGTTCTTGTTTGCTTTGGTCCAGCCCCCTGTTTTGATTTGTTGTCACTTCATTGGTTTTCTCTGATTATTTTCTGATTGCTTTTTGATTGGTTCCCCTTTGTTTCATTTATCCAGTCCCTCATTTCAGTTTTAATGTTTAAGCTCAGTTCTCCCAGTGTTTCTTGTAGGTCTACCCTCACACTACCTTCTCTGTGTCGGCGTGCTGCTTGGTTTTTCTAGTAAAAACAGTTTGCTTTTGTTTGTGGCCCTCGTGCTGGTTTATGTTTGTGTGTGTAAATAAAATGGCTTGCACCGTGACCTCGCCTCGCCTCATGCTGACTCCTGACATGACAGATGGACCAACCAAACTAAGAGGTCACGCAAGCCTTCGAGGTGGGCTGAGGATAGCCGTTGCTCTTGCCCCAAGCTGTTGGACTATCCCACGCAAGCAAAAGAGGAGGACTTCCCCACGCCCTTGCAGGACTCTGTGGCTAGGGGAAAAAAGAAGAAGAGCAGGAAGAAACAAGGCTCCACCTGCACTGACCCTCTGCCAGTGATGACCCTGTCTTCCCTCTACACTCCAGCTTCTCCTCCAATGACCCTCCTGGTTGGCTCCCTCTCCATTGCCCAGGACTTCACCTACGCCATTGTTGATGTCACCCTTGACTTCGCCCCCTTGGGTCGTGGCTCTGCCCCTGACTCCGTCCTTGACTCTGCCCGCTTGGGTTTTGACTCCGCCCAGTTGGTTTTTCACTCCACCCACTTAACTCATGGCTCCACCCCTGACTTCACCCTCTTGGTTCCTGACTGCCCCATGACTCCACCCACTTGGTTCCTGACTCCGCCCCTGACCTGCTCTGGCTGACCCTGACCCAGAATACTTATCCTCCCCTAATACAATTCCTCTGGCCCAGACCTTCCCTGACAAGTCCACCACATCCCTGTCTGTCCCCATGGAGTCCAGCCAGCTCCTGTCCCAGCCCAAGGAAGAGGTCTCGCAGCTCAACTTGGCACCAGGAGAGGTCTCGCAACTCGAGTCGGCCACCAGAGGGGCCCTGCAGTCAAAAGGCCACAGGAGAGGCCCTGCAGGCCAAGTCAGCCACCAGAGGGGCCCTGCAGCCCAAGTCAGCCACTGGAGGGGCCCTGCAGCCCATGTTGCCTACCGGAGAGGCCCAGCAGCCCGAGTCAGCCCCAGGAGAGGCTCAGCAGCCTGCCCCTGTGGAGGTCTCGCAGCCCATTCCCATGGAGGTCTCACAGGCCATGCCTGTGGAGGTTTTGCAGCCCACACCCGTGGAGGTCTTGCAGCCCGCGCCCGTGGAGGTCTTGCAGCCCACGCCCGTGGAGGTCTCGCAGCTCACGCCCATGGATGGTCTCGCAGCCCGAGTCGGCTGCCGGAGGGGCTCTGCAGCCTGAGTCGGCCACCGGAGGGGCCCTGCAGCCTGAGTTAGCCACCGAAGAGGCACTGCAGCCCAAGTTGGCCCAAGGAGAGACCCAGCAGCCCGAGTCGGCCCCAGGAGAGGCCCAGCAGCCCAAGTTGGCCCCAGGAAAGGCCTAGCAGCCCACGCCTGTGGAGGTCTCGCCGCCCATGCCCATGGAGGTCTCGCAGCCCGCACCTGTGGAGGTCTCGAAGCCCATGCCCATGGAGGTCTCGCAGCCCGACTTGGCCCCAGAGGAGGCCTTGCAGCCAGTGTCTGCCACCAAGGAGGTCTTGCAGCCTGTGTGTGCTGCCGAGGAGGCCTTGCAGCCCATGTGTGCTGCTGGGGAGGCCTCACAGCCCGTGACTACTGCCGAGGAGGCCTTGCAGCCCATGTCTGCTGTTGAGGAGGCCTTGCAGCCCATGTCTGCTGCCAAGGAGGCCTTGCAGCCCGTATCTGTCCCTGAACAGGTCAAAGAGCCTGTTTCTGTTCCCCAAAAGGCTAAGAAAACTTTGTCTGTTCCCTGAGGGGCCACAAAACTGTGTCTGTTCCCCAAGAGGCCTCGAAAAAACTGTGTCTTTTCCCCGAAAGGCCTCAAAAACTGTGTCTGCTCCCAAAAAGGCCTTCAGCCCATGCCTGCTCCTAGAAGGCCTTTGGCCACATGCCTGCTCCCAGAATGGCCTTCAGCCCCTTGCCTGCTCACAGAAATGCCTTCAGCCCCCTGTCTGCTCACAGTAATGCTTTGGCCCCCTGCCTGCTCACAGAAATGCCTTCAGCCCCCTGCCTGCTACCCACCTCACTTTCAGTCCCCTTCCTTTTCCCCACCTTGCTTTCACTTCCCTTCCTGCTCCCCACCTTGCTTTCACTTCCCTTCCTGCTCCCCACCTTGCCTTCAGTCCCCTTCCTGTTCCCCACCTTGCCTTCAGTTCCATTCCTGTTCCCCACCTTGCCTTCAGTCCCCTTTTGGGTCCCTTTTCTGCTCCCTTTGGTTCCCTTTCTGCTCCCAACCTGGCCTTCAGTCCCTTTTCTGCTCCCAACCTGGCCTTCAGTCCCCATCTGCTCCCTGGTTCTCCCCAGTTCCCCAGTCTGCTCCCTGGTTCGCCCCAGTTCCCCAGTCTCATCCCTGGTTTGCCCCAGTTCCCCAGTCTGCTCCCTGGTTTGCCCCAGTTCCCCAGTCTGCTCCCTGGTTCGACCCATTTCCCCAGTCTGCTCCCTGGTCCATCCTAGTTCCCCAGTCTGCTCCCTGGTCCACCCCAGTTCCCCAGTCTGCTCCCTGGTCCGCCCCAGTTACCTTGTCTGCAACCTGGTCCACCACAGTTCCCCTGTCTGCTCCCTGGTCTGCCACAGTTCCCCTGTCTGCTCCCTGGTCTGCCCCAGGAACCTTGTCTGCTCCCTGGTCTACCACTGGACGCCCCCAGACCCGTTTTACGCTCCTGGAAGTGCACTTAGAGGGGGGGTTCTGTCATGACCCCCCTGGACTTTAGCCATACAAGACCCTGGACTTTTGTTAAGTGGCCAGCAGATGCCGCCATTGTTCAATGTTCTGTTCTGGCTCGTGCTCTATGTCAGTCAAAGTCTTTGTCCCACCTTCCCATTGTCTCTCATTGGTAGATCACTGTTCATTAGTGTGTGCACCTGGTTCTTGTTTGCTTTGGTCCAGCCCTCTGTTTTGATTTGTTGTCACTTCATTGGTTTTCCCTGATTTTTTTTCTGATTGCTTTTTGATTGGTTTCCCTTTGTTTCATTGATCCAGCCCCTTGTTTCTGTTTTAGGATTTAAGCTCAGTTCTCCCAGTGTTTCTTGGAAACACTGGGTTAGTCCACTCTCACACTACCTTCCCTGTGTTGGCATGCTGCTCAGTTTTTCTAATAAGAAGAGTTTGCTTTTGTTTGTGGCCCTCGTGCCAGTTTATGTTTGTGTCTGTAAATAAAATGGCTTGCACCATGACCTCGCCTCAGTACCAGAAATAATTTCAAGTGCATATCAAAACATTTAAAACTTCTCATGCTCATACATAATCATCTTTTGCTCATGCAAATAAATCTTGCATGCAAAGATCACACTCATGTGAAACCACTGATCATGAGAAAATATTTTGTGCTCATGCAAAAGTATACCATAGTGATGCATAAAGTCTCATGTTCACACACAAAATGTTAATGCTCGGGTGAAAATAAATCAATAACTCATCACAAAATCATCTTGTGCTCAAGCAAAAATAGTGAATGAATGTTGGTTCATTTTTTATGTTCACTACAATTTAATGTGTTGTGTCATATGTTATTATGGCCACATTCATACAAAAAAATGAATTGAATACACCTATATCACATTTAATGTACAGTATATAAATCTTTTCTATATGGGTTTTATCAGCAGAAATGCTGATCTTGTTCTCTTCTCTTTTTTTTAGGTCAAACCTAACACAAAGGAATAATGACCATCAGTGTTTTTGTCGCTAGTGATTTCTTTTGCGATGCATGTCGACTGTCGGAGGTCACGCTGTAAGGGAGTCACATTTTGTGCACATCGTGGTCAAGCTGAATCTGCTGGCATGCTGCCAGATCATTTAGGGTGTGGCACAGAAATGAGAAAGGCTGGTCGATGAGTAGTCAGTGTGTGTGCTGGTTGAAGAAGCTACTTTTAAATAGTGGCATTTTAGTTACAAGCTTCTTGTGATTAAAAATATTTAAACTACTGTTTTAATATAGTAGTTAATACAATACTCGCTATAGAATAAAAGTTGCTAACTACATCCAAGCTGTTTCATTCAGAAAATTCATATTTGTGCTGTTGGATACTTTTAAAGAAAATCAATTAAAGAAATGAAGCATTATTTTAAAAGCTATATTAAAATCTATATTTTAATCAAAAAATGTCAAATCACAATCAGAATTGAATGAGGCTTTAGGAGGTAGAGAGCATTGTGATTTTCAGCTTGTGTAAGTTATACTCAAATGTTTAAGATCTGCCTATTTGGTCTTTCAGAGTTATGCATTTTGATAAACATGGTGAATTATTGCTTCCATCTTGGCCATCATCCTCCAACTCCACCTTGCAGCTGCCAAGAGGGCACTGTAATGTAATGACAGGCACGCTAGCCAATCAGATGTCACTCTTGCCCATTTAACACCAATCAGAAACACCTGCTGATGATGGACTCATCGATCATTGAATTGACGTATCGATGTCGATGTATTATTACACCACATAACAAAGAAAAGCGGATCGCCTCTTCCGGGAAAAGTGTGTGTTCCGTTTTGCAGTGACTCTCGTTCCTCCTGTAGGATATTGCACTTTATTGCATTACGCATTATCAACACGCCTGCCAGCCTGGCATATGTGTGTGTGTGTGTGTGTGTGTGTTGAGGGGCTCTGTATCACTACTACAACAAGTGGGTTTATTTTTCTGAAAATACACTCTCCAAATGCCTTCTCCTAGAAGAGTGGAATTATTTTGTGCACTGACAGTTTTTAAAGGAAACCTGCATTGAATTATGTCACCGGGTCTTGTTGTGCATTCACACACACACACACACACACACACACGCTTTTCTGGAAAAGCGTTTTTAAGGACTGAGTTGGAGTTTTCTTTCCCGTTAGAGCAGCATCAGAATTGCAACATGTATTTTACAACATAATACAATACTGTACATTTTAAGAAAGGCTACAAATCTATGACAAATGTCTTTTCAAGTCATTTGTGACACTATACAATTGAAAACTGACAATATTGTCAGTACACAGCGTAGCACAAATGACAGTGTTGATGTCAGTGTCATACAAAATTATGCATTTACATTTAATTTACAGCATACATTAGATTTCTTCTTCTCAAGTGATTTCTTATAAAGTACAGTGGCATAGTATACACCTAAGTTATGTTTTAATAAGAGCAGTCTTGCAAACAATTCAGCAGTTTGTGAATTCATTATGAATCTGACATTGTCTTTTCTTAGGAAAACAGTTTAAAAAATAAGGAAAAAAATAAGATATTGGTGAATGAGGTCCATTGTTTTCAGAATCCCTAAAAAAGACAAATATAGTGGGCAATACAATACAATGCGGTAAAAATACTGTATTATAGTGTGCTGTGTGATCGCTGTAAAATTCTGCTGTCAGTATAATACTGTACATTTACAATATTTTTTTTACAGTAAATATAATCACTTAAGGTGAATAAATGCTCATTCTGTTTGTATTCATTCACATCACACTTTAACTAACTGCTGTAAATATGACAATTATTTCCTTACAATTAGCGTCAGAATTTCATAACACAGTAAAAAAAACCTGTACTTTTTAACCCTTGACAAGGTGTTGTGTTGTGATTTCAAATGTTTTTAACACAAATGCAGTAACATACGGTACACCTAAATTAATTTTTAAAACAACAAACTTGCAAAGAATCTTCCAGTTTAAGAACTGACTATGAATCTGACTTTTTTTTCAGAAGGACTTTGTTAAGAGGTAAAAATAAATGCGAATGGATGCAGGTGCGATGTCTTAAACTTAAAGTTTAATAAACAGAAACTCAACTAAAATTGAACAGAAAACACACACACAGGCAAGGCAAGGCAAGCTTAAATACATTGAACACAGGTGTAGCACATTAGGATAACGATCATTAAGGAGGACCAGAAAGCAGGAGAGAACTGCCTAGTGGCCAAATATTTATCCAAAAAATAAGTAAGTAAGTAAGTAAATGAGGCTTATTGTGTTCTGAATTACTAAAAAAGATAAATATTTGAAGTGGGAAATACAATACAATAAGTTAGAAAATACAGTATTACTGTAAATATAAAATATAATATGCTTGCTGTAAAAATACAAAAGATGACCAGTATTATACTTACAGTGACATTTTTTACAGGGCAGCCATCAAACACTGTCATCATCCACCATTTTTTCATTTTGTTTGTGAGTGTGTGTGAAAAAGAATGACAGCACAATTCCTTTTAGCTATGAGATTATCATTCTGCACATGGTAATTAACGCGTCTCACACTGCTAACAAAGACAAGTGGGTCACGCTGCTGAGATATGTATCTGATTTTATGTGGCATGGAGGCGTTTTCTAACACACACATGCAACCACACACACACACACACACACACACACAAAAACACTGGTTTGTGGTTCTCTGAGGACGTGACCAGTCTGCTTCTGCTGTAATGTGAAATTGAATAACTGCCGTTGCTACTCTGGGTTTACTCTTATCATCTAAAGTTTGAACCAAAATCCATGCATCATTTGTTCATGTGTTTTTACATGAAAACCAAAAACATTCATTCATTCATTCATTCAATCATTACTTGAATTGCTTAATCCTTATCGGAGTTGCAGGGGCCGGAGTCTATCTCGGGACCAGAGGGGGCACGATGTGGGGACCAACCCTGGACAGGTGCCAACACACAACAGGGCACAGACACACTCACATACACATCTATAGGAAAATTTACGAAACCGTAGCACTGAGAAAACCCACATGAATGTACACAAACTCCACACAGAAAGGGCCCATGGCTGACCCAGGGATCGAACCCAGAACCTTCTTGCTGTGACAATGCACTCACTCATAGTGTGTATGTATGTGTAAGTGTGTTTGCATAAATATTTCAGTGTGTATGTGCAAGTATGTGAGTATGTATATGTGTGTTTGTGTGTGTAAGTGTATATGTGTATGTGTGTGTATCTATTATATATATATTATATTATAATAGTTACTTTACCAAGTCCTTATATATACACTACCAGTGAAAAGTTTGGACACACCTCCCCATTCAATGTTTTATTCTTTATTATCATGACTATTTACATTGTAAATTCTCATTGAAGGCACTATAAATGAACACTTATGGAATTATCTAGTAAACAAAAAGTGTGAAATAACCCAAAACATATTTTATATCTTAGATTCTTGAAAATAACCACCCTTTGCTTTGATCACCACTTTGCACACTCTTGGCATTCTCTTGATGAGCTTCATGAGGTAGTCACCTGAAATGGTTTTCCAACAGTCTTGAAGGAGTTCCCAGAGATGCTGAGCACTTGTTGGCCCTTTTGCCTTCACTCTGCAGTCCATCTCATCCCAAACCATCTCGATTGGGTTTAGGTCAGGTGACTGTGGAGGCCAGGCCACCTGGCGCAGCACTACATCACTCTACTTCTTGGTCAAATAGCCCTTACACAGTTCATTCATAGTTTTGATGCCTTTAGTGATAATCTACAATGTAAATAGTAATGAAAATAAAGAAAAAAATGTTGAATAGGAAGGTGTGTTGATGCATGCTTTCTTTTAATCTTAAAGCTCAAGCCTAAGGGTTTTACTGGAAATTAGTCATTATCACACATTCATACACACATACATCCAGGTAATGTAATTCTGATTTGTGACCTTGTTGGTAGACGTAGTGCACTATTCATTTATCAACTAAATGTCACTTGATCAATTATGTTCATTCATTCATTTTCTGAACCGCTTAATCCCTATTGGGATCACAGGGACTGGAGCCTATCCATGGACTATGGACACAAGGCAGATTCCATCGCTGGGCAAACACACCATAGTGCATGCACATTCACACAAGCACACTCACAATCACACCTTACAGGGCCAATATAGATTCACCAATCAATCCATAGTGCATGCTGCTGGACTGTGGGAGGACCCTGGAACACCCAGAGAAAACCCAGGTGAACATGGGGACAGCATGCAAACTCCACACAGAAAGGCTCTATGGCCATCGAACCCAGGATTTTCTCACTGTGAGGCGGCACCACTGCGCCACCATGTTGCTTCAACAATTATATTTCCAGCTAATCGTTTAATCTGAAATTGTGGCGGCACAATTATTTGTTGAATTACATTCTCAAGTTTTATGTGAGTTATCAGACAGTTTTTTAGTAAGTGGTTCCTGGGAGCCAGCACCATACCAGTACTGGAACTAGAGCAGATCAGTGAATGAGTGATTATTTGTCATTATGAACACACCACATCACAGCACACAGTGCACCACCACCAAATGTGGAACGATTCACAAAATCCACAGCTCGGTTCATATCACGGTTTCAGGTCATGGTTTTCGGTTCGGTTTGGTTCACTATTTTTCTATTTTGTCTACTCTTTAGAAATACCATACATCATCAGTAGATAATCCACCATTTATGATTTTTAAACTATGAGTTATTCTCAAGGACATGTCATGTAGTCATGGAAAATCTAATAGAATGAGGCCGTTTGGCATTAGGCACCTCATTGTGATTAATGCTGGCAGCAATTTCATACAGTAAATTGCTGACTTCAAAATGCTTTTCATTTATTTGGCAATAAAAAATTGCCATAAATTCTTGCTTTAGAACAAATGAAGAGTTTGGTTCTAAAACGCTATAAATCCACAATGGTTAAATTGAGAACAAAAGGTCTTTTCTTTCCCAAAAGCTGGTTGCATGAAACCCATATATATCCATGAAATGTTCCCAATAAAACATTAGCAATAAAAGCTAATTTGCTGTATGAAAAAGCAAAATATTACCATAAATAACAAGGAAAAGTTATCTATACATACAGTACTGTGCAAAAATTTTAGGCAGATGTGAAAAAATGCTGTAAACAAAGAATGCTTTCAGAAATATAAATAATGATTGTTTATTTTTATCAATTTACAAAATGCAAAGTGAGCGTACAAAAGAAAAATCTAAATCAAATCAATATTTGGTGATCTCAACATCATCAAGTGTGTCTGGGATTACATGAAGAGACAGAAGGACGTGAGGAAGCCTACATCCACAGAAGATCTGTGGTTAGTTCTCCAAGATGTTTGGAACAACCTACCAGCCGAGTTCCTTCAAAAACTGTGTGCAAGTGTACCTAGAAGAATTGATGCTGTTTTGAAGGCAAAGGGTAATCACACCAAATATTGATTTGATTTAGATTTCTCTTTTGTTCATTCACGGCATTTTGTTGATTGATGAAAATAAATGATTAACACTTCCATTTTTGAAAGCATTCTTTGTTTACAGCGTTTTTTCACACCTGCCTAAAACTTTTGCTCAGTACTGTATGACAAGCCCCAAACTTGGACAACATCACTTATATTTGACCACAGATTTCTAAAAAAAAAAAAAAAAAACCCAAAAAACATTCATCTTGCTGTGTTTTCCAAATTCCCACAGACGAAATAAGCGCTGGATCATCAATACCGTCAAAGTTATCATTTATTCTTTCATTTTTCGAATCGCTTTATCATCGCTAAAAAACAGTCACTTGAAAGACAACAGTGTTCTTTCTAGTGATGTGTTGGTCGCGAACGAAACGGCTCTTAGAAGAGAAGCCGGTCACAGGAGGGAGGGAGAGAGATTTACATGTTTCCACATGTCACTGTAAATAGTTTATAAGTATCTAAATATTATACATACAATTAGAGATTAGATTCTTTTGTCAAATTGAGATGGGTAAAAACACTGCAAAGAAACACGACGGATACCGTGTTTTGTATACAATTGATTAACAGATTTTGAATAGTGACCAAATGCGGAGCTTATTTTGGTGGTAATTTGTTTTTATTGTATTTAACCCTAACCCTCCGTTGTTGTGACTGACCTTACTGCCGCACTCTGTCCCTTCACTATGTTACCAGCGAAAGTTTTTTTGCGCATTGTAATATAGTTAAGAAATGCGAAATACGGGAGCCGAAAGAGGCACAGACAGGGTGGAACAGGAATAGGATGCACCATGTGAGATGACGCTGTTGACAATAAAAGAAAACTAAAATAATTTTTTTTTAATTAACGACACTACACGCATGCGCTGAACTGAATGATACACACTCGCCCTGAACCGACACAAGTGAACCGAATGGGACAGATATTTTCATGAACCGTTCCACCCTAATATACTGTATATATACCTCTGCTATGTGTAGCAGTGTGGTGCGGTTGAGATATCCTCTCCTCAGGCAGATCGTTGCAGAGTTAAACTCCTTCTCAAGGCCTTCGGGTCAATAACAATCAGGATGAAACTCTACAGTGTGGGATATTATAGAGTGTTACGAGGCAACAGGAGCCTTGAAACTTTCCATCAGAATAAGAACATTATCCTTTTCTCAGAAGTGCAGGTAGGAGTGTGTAAAAAGCCCATTTCGGCACAGAGCAACACACACACACACACAGCAGCAGCAGCACTTAGCAGACCTTGGAAAAAAGGACCTCAAAAGTCCTATAGTATTCTTTGTTTTTACTATTTTCTGTATTGTTGATTGATATTGACTATAAATATATATGGAAATATGTGTTAAACAAACCAGAATGTTTTATATTTTGACTCTTAAAAGTAACCACATTTTGCTTTCACTAAACAGGTTTGGCTTGTCAAGAGGTCTTGCCTTTTTCTTAGCAATTAGGGTAGTTGGTAGCGTCACAGTTAGGGAGTTAGTCCCGTGATTGGAAGGTCGCCGGGTCGACTCATGAGCAAGGTACCATCGCTCGGCACTGCTCCCTGGCTGCTGCGCTGCTCATTAAAAAGATGAAATCATGTTTGTCTTATTATTTTCAAATTAAGTACATACATAAATGAGTAGCTTTGGGTCTTCTGAAAATAATAATACAAGACAAGCATATCTGGCATAAGATATTCCAATAATATGTCAAAAATCAATTAAAGTGATTATTTGCCATTGTGAACGCAGCATAACACACAGTGCACCACAACCAAATGTGATCCATCCATAAAGCAGCCGTGGGCAGCTTTATTATCACATGAGAGCAGTAATTGGGGACAGTACATTTTACATTATATTTTAATGCATGTACCAAATGGTCTTATCCAGAGCAATTTCATGCACAGTTTCTCTGAGAGCAATTTGGGATTAAGGGTTTTGCTCAGAGAAATAATGACGGTAGTGCTGGAGGTAGGATTCTAACCAATGACCTCTTGGTCCAGAGGCAGGTGTCCTAACCACTACACCACCACCATCCCATGGTAGCTTGCTCATGAGCACCTCTGTGATACCTTTATTGGTCCCTTCCGACACAGGGCCAGGTCCTAAACCAGTACGATACCGATTCCCAATGATTTTTCATGTGCAATCATGACAAACATGAAACGCTATGTTGGGATTATGTGTATGTTGTATGTACAGTAAGTGTATGTGTTGTGTTGAGAAAGTTGTGCCTGGGGTCACTGGGGTCCAGTGCCATGCCAGCTGTGTGGATGGAGGATAACTGATGAATTGAGGCTGTCAGCTTTTGGCTAAGTGATTGTAATCTGCCATGATGAATGTTCTGGAACACAAACCCATTCTCCCATGATCACGCAGAGAATCTCTGCATGAACAAAAGTCTGAGTTAAAATGCAGAAGCAAGAGTTTATCTAGCAAATTTGAAGTCAATTTTGCTAAGAGAGGTTTAAGCCAAACAAGCAAACAAGCTCATCTATCGTTTCATGTAACGTCTGCATGCTATAATGTGGAGCTTCAAATAAAGCAGTTTGCTTACACATTGCACAAATAGGGATCACTGTTAAAAAGCAAGCATAGTTTGAGTTCAATATGATTTGTCAGTGAGGCAAACAAATCTAATACATAACACAAAATCGTAATACGATAACAAGATAAAGAAGTCAAAAAGGCAGTCAGAAACATGCTTGGTGAATTTAACTGAGTGATTATTTGTCATTGTGAACAAAACACAGCACACATTGTGCCAAAACTAAATGTGATCCATGCATTTGACGCATCTGTGAAGAAGTGGACAGCTTTTTGGCAGCCCCCGGGGATTAGTGCTTGGGGATAGTACCTTGCTCACGAGTATCACAGTGGTACCTTTACTGGTCTGGGGCCAGAACTGGCAACCCTGCGATTATGGGGCAAACTTCCTAACAGTTACACTGGCAATTGCCCCTAAAAGTTTAGGGTTAGGATTAAGGTGTGTGCATGAATCACAGGTGTTTTTATGGCAAAAGTGGAACAAGAATTCAGATGGTGGTGGTCTAGTGGTTAGGATGCTCGGCTCTGGACCAAGACCTTAGGGTTCTCTGGCACTACCATCATTAAGCAAGACCCTTAACCCCAAGGTGCTATAAGGGAAATTGTACCTAAAATGTTATGTATGTTTTGCATTTGAGTTGTGTTTTTTGCATTCTGTTATAATTTTAATATTAATGTTTTTGTCGTTACATTTGCATTTGTGTTTTGGCATTCTGTTGTATTATGTGCACTGATGTTGTGGCTTTCACATTCATCTTGCCACTTTTAGATTTGTGTTTCTTTTATAGCCTTTGGATTTGTGTTTTGTCTTTGGCATTTATTATGTAGCTTTTGCATTTCTGGTTTGGTTTCTGCATTCTGTTGACCATCACAGTCCTTTATGTAAAGCCCAATTGCACTAGTAATTGTACGTCATGTACTAGTAATTTACTACATGAATTTGTTATAAATATTTTTGTACCCTAGATAAGCGATTGGCTGAGGTTGCAGTCCAGAGCTGAACTGGGGGGTGTGTGTGTGTGTGTTGGTGTGTGTTGTGTCGGCGCTGGCGCATGGCAACCTGAGCACCGCATCTCGCAGATCTGCCGTGGCAATGTGCCAATGCCGGAGGAGGTGGAGAGATATTACGGTGTGAAAGATTAAAACAGCCCCCAGCTGGGGACGGGGTGAAGGGGTTTCCCTCCGCCATCACACACACGCACGCATGCCAATCGGCTACAGTGTGTCCTCAGCTATGTGCAGTGATGTGAGAAAAACAAAGCAGGGAGAGGGAGGTGGAGGACAATTCAGAATCAGAATCAGATTTAACAGCCAAGAAGATATAAATGTTTCTTAAGCAGTCATTAGTGTCTCTCTATTACTCCAGAGCATACAAATACAATGAAAAGGACAGTATAAATGAAATAAAACTGATCAATATTCAGTATGTTATCACTGTTTCTTTAAAAATTTGCTGAACAGTTTGGTTTTTAAAAGTGTAAGAATTCAGGTTTCTGTAGTAGAGGAGAAGAGTTGGAGCAGACGGCATTCTGAATGTTCTGACTGTTGAGGAATCTTTACAGCAACTTCTCAAGAGAATTCACAGCTAATTGCAGCATATTACATCATCACATCTGATTGTATTGAGCCGGAACTGAACTGGAACTCCAGAGACATTGAGCTGCATTTGGACATAAACTCTGCACCCAGATCCAGCTGGACCTCACGGCTGACACATCTCAGATGGAACATTAGAATTCTGTAACACACAGCATGCAGCATTCCACCTAGGATTTTCAGATAGACATGCAATTCCTGGGGAAATTGTATGATTTCTGAGTGCTGAAAAATGGAGAAAGTGATGAAAGGGTGCACAAGTGTCATGTCTCCCCCAGGACTGTTGACCCCGCCGGCCACTAGCGGCCACAATAGACTCTGTATATAGTTCACTTGGGTTCATGGTTCATGGTGTCTATATGTCCTTATATGGTTCTGTTGTATCGGTTCCTCCCCTTGTGTCTAGTTGTGTGTAATCCACTGGTTGTTCCCTAATTGTCTGTTTAGTTTAGGCCCTACATAAGTTCAGTCCTTTGTTTCAGTCATTGTCCGTGCACCCTCACTGTATCTATGGCTCGGCTGTTCCCACATCTTGAATCTGGCTACTTCCTCCATGCTGCTGTCTCCTGATGTTCTGGTTAAGTCTGTTTTTGTCCTGTGTTCTTTGTTGGTATCTGTTAGAGTGTTAGTGGTTAGAGTAGCTGATAGCATTAGTCACTAGCATAGCGTAGCATAGTTAGCATTCCCCATTAGCATTAGCATAGTTAACTTAGCAGTTAGCATTAGCTTTAGCTTTAGGGTTAGCATAGGTTAGCATTAGCATTAGTCACTTCCAGTTTCCCTTCCCTTGTAGCATTAGAATTTAATGTAAAAAGAAATCATGTGACTTGAATGCTGAAAATGTAGAATGTGATGGAAGGTTAAGAAGGAGAAATAATAAAGACTGCTTATAGATATTTATTATAGTGAAAGTTGAGCTAGGTGTTAAATTGTGCACTGCTAAGTTAATGTTAATAAGAGAAAACAGGGAAAGAATAAAAATAACAATAATAATAAAGTAAGCGACAACAAAGGGGGTCCAAATAAAAACCACAAAAAAGCAGCTGATGCAGTAAGCTTTGAAGAAAGGAACATTAAAAATAGTCAGAAATTAAAATTAGAAAAAAAAAATGCAAAAAAGCTCTATCTTATTGAATGAATTTTGTAGTATTTTAGTGCCCCTACTGTTCAAATGGCAATATCTCAGTTTTGATTATTAATACCAAGTTTCAGCAAAATCAAATCTACAGCTCTTGAGATATAAGATTTTAGCATTTATAGTGCCCCCTACTGTTCAACTGGTGCCATTGACGCTAGCTGGGCAAAAACAGTCCAAAGATACAGCTGTTGAAGATAAGCCATGCCCCGATGCAATTAATTCACAAATTCTAGCAGCCTGAATCCCAAAAAGCTTCATATTATGGAATCAGACTAAGTTCACAGATTCATCTGACAACTCACTTACACTACCAGTCAAAAGTTTGGACACACCTTCCCATTCAATGTTTTATTCTTTATTATCATGACTATTTACTAGTGGTGGGCATAGATTTTTTTTTTAAATCTAGATTAATCTCACTGTAATCTTGTAATTAGTCTAGATTAATCTAGATTAAAATGGCTCATTTGAATTCTGCCAAAGGCATTCAGAATATGTGTGCTACCCAAATAATGACTAAAAGTAAGTCATTGAGAACGGGTTTCTCAAGCACATTAGACCAGGCGCTCATCTCCTGTCGTACTTACGACGGCGTTTTAGTGTCACCTTAAAAAAAAAATAATCTAAGATTACGAGATTAAACTCGTAATATTTCGAGAATAAACTCGAAACTACGAGAATAAAGTCGAAAGCTTACGAGAATGAAGTCGAAATGTTACGAGAATAAAGTCGAAATGTTACGAGAAAAAAAGTAGAAATATTACGAGAATAAGGCCGAAATGTTACGAGAAAAAAGTCGAAATGTTACGAGAAAAAAGTAAAAATATTTCAAGAATAAACTCGTAGTAATACAAGATTAAAATCGTAGTATATTAAAGTCAAAATTAAGAAAATAAAGTCGAATTTTTACGTGAATGTTTAAGATATGGGGTTTGGGGATTAAAACAATGGACCACTGGTCGCCATTTCAGACTGCACAAAAGAGGTAATTTCCTCAATGTCTGTCTGATTTTTTCTTCTGAATAAATTAAGTTTCCTACATAACCGCTGCAGTGTCCTTTTATTAATTATAAGTCCGTGCTGATGCGCCAAAAGACAAAGAATTTCCTTATTGCTAAATCCTAACCTAAGGTAGGACTTAACCAGATCCTCCACATCCATAGTTTCTCGCAATTCTGTGATTTTGCTCGTAACATTTCGACTTTTTTCTCGTAATATTTCGACTTTATTCTCGTAACATTTCGACTTTATTCTCGTAATATTTCGACTTTTTTCTCGTAACATTTCGGGTTTATTCTCGTAATATTTCAACTTTTTTCTCATAACATTTTGACTTCATTCTCGTAACATTTCGACTTTATTCTCGTAAGCTTTCGACTTTATTCTCGTAGTTTCGAGTTTATTCTCGAAATATTACAAGTTTAATCTCGTAATCTTACATTTTTTTTAAAGGTGGCACTAAAACGCAGTCGTATGTGTTCGCTAAATGTTTATTCAGTTAAACATTTCACAGTAGGCATACACACAGGTTCGAAGACTCGTTCTCACCCCCTACAGTGCAATTCGGCTAGGTATACATCCGCGCTAAAATATCAAGGTGAAAGTCACCATAGCTTGCATAGTATAGACCCAGCTCCCAACTCAACTTTGTGAATAGATTAACGGCGATATTTTTTTTATCGCCCGATAAGAGTCTCACGTTAACGCAGCACGTTAACGCCAATAACAGCCCACCACTACTATTTACATTGTAAATTCTCATTGAAGGCACTATGAATGAACACTTATGGAATTATCTAGTAAACAAAAAGTGTGAAATAACCCAAAACATATTTTATATCTTAGATTCTTAAAAATAAATACCCTTTGCTTTGATCACCACTTTGCACACTCTTGGTATTCTCTCTCATGAGGTAGTCACCTCAAAATGGTTTTCCAACAGTCTTGAAGGAGTTTCCAGAGATGCTGAGCACTTGTTGGCCCTTTTGCCTTCACTCTGCAGTCCATCTCATCCCAAACCATCTCGATTGGGTTTGGTCAGGTGACTGTGGAGGCCAGGCCATTTGGCGCAGCACTCCATCACTCTCCTTCTTGGTCAAATAGCCCTTACACAGTTCATTCATAGTTTTGATGCCTTTAGTGAGAATCTACAATGTAAATAGAAAATAAAGGAAAAACATTGAATGGGAAGGTGTGTCCAAAACTTTGACTGGTAAGTGTATTAATCATCTAATTAGCATGGGATGGGAGGATGACAAAGTTAGTTTTTCATATTATGCAATTAGCTCCAGAAATGGGATCCCATCAAATAAGACTGAAAAAAAGTCACAGTCCCACTAAGAGAAGTTGTTCAGATAAAACGGAACTTTGACTCTAGTGACCACTTACCCTCAAAATTTCAAAATATTATAATAATAATAATAATAATAATAATAATAATAATAATAAAATAATAATAATAACAATATAAATAGATAAAAAGAACAATTACAAGAGGGTTCCATAGCACTTCATGCTTGGACCCCTAATAATAGCTGTTATAAAGCAACCATAGTTTTTCAGTTTTGGTCTGGAGTATATCAACATTTCTGTGCATGTCCTGAAATAACACACTCATTAATTTTAACAACATCAAGGTGTCACTGAAGAGTGCAATAAGCACAAAAATGTCAGCAATAAATCTACTCCCATAGCTAACTGCATCTGATTCAGTCAGCATGTACCAGCTTATAAAATGGTTTCTCTAAAAACACATTATGGAATTGATTTTTGGAAAGTTACACATGCAACATCATTAAAATATAAATAAATAAATAAATAAATAAAAGTCATATTACTCCAGCAAACATCAATGAACTTTGCTTGCTTTGTTTGTCACTAAAGGACTCAATCACTAGTAGAGTACTGGTAAAAGTAACAGTGAGGTGCTCATGAGCAAGGTACTCTCTACATGCTGTCCATGTCAGCTGCCTACTGCTCCTTCATGGATGGATCAAATACAAAGCTCACGATGAAGCCACATCTCCCATAACCGACCAGATCATCTCTCTGCCTTCAGCTGACATGAGAACTTTCACCAAGGTCAACCCACGAAAGGCTGCTGGTCCAGACAACATTCAAGGTCATGTGCTCAGAGACTGTGCTGATCAGCTGGCCAAGGTCTTCACAGACAACTTCAACACATCGCTGGGCCAGATGATTGTCCCAGCGTGCTTCAAGTCCACCACCATCATCCCAGTGCCAAAGAAATCTTCAGTTTCCTGCATGAACGACTACTGTCCCATCGCCATGAAGTGCTTTGACAGACTTGTCATGGCACAGGTAAAAAGCAACCTCCCCAACTCGACTGGACTGACTGCAGTTTGCCTATCGCCCAAACAGGTCAACTGAGGATACCATATTCACTGCACTTCACCTTTCCCTCTCACACTTGGACAATACAGACTCTTATGTTAGATTGCTGTTCATAGACTTTAGTTCAGCATTCAACACCATCATTCACCAAAGACTGTGTGTGAAACTGAGCAAGTTGGGACTAAGCACCACACTCTGAAACTGGATACTGGATTTCCTGTCAGAGAGGCCTCAGTCCATCCAAATCAGCAACAACATTTCCAGCACCATCAGACTGAGCACAGGAGCTCCTCAGGGCTGCGTTCTTAGTCCACTGCTGTTCACACTCCTGACCCACAACTGCACCACCCTGTACAGCTCAAACCACATCATCAAATTCACCAATGACACGACTGTGGTGGGGCTCAACAATGATGAGTCAGCGTACAGAGATGAGGTTCAGCAGCTGTCTGCCTGGTGCTGTGAGAACAACCTGTCGCTGAATGTGGACAAAACAAAAGAAATGATCACAAACCCACAAACCACTCAGCATCCACAGTTCCACAGTTGAGACTGTAAAAAACACTAAGTACCTGGGAGTTTACATCTCAGATGACCTCACCTGGTCCACCAACACCACCTCGCATCAAAAAAAAGGCCCAGCAACGTCTCCACTTCCTGAGATGGCTGAAGCAAACTAACCACCCCCCTCCCACCCTTGCCGTGGGTAACAGCACTGTTGCTGATCACAGGAGGCTGCAAAGGATTGTTAAAGCATCAGGACTCAATCCACCAGAATGCGTGATAGCTTTTTCCCACAAGCCATCAGACTCTCGAACACACTTCCTGCCCTCACCCCTCCACACACACACACTCGGACTGTGAACTGACTCTGTTCACATCACATCTCATTCATGTTGCACTGAAACCGTCTCTGGAAAGATGTTAAAGAATGTTTATATTCACAAACTGTATCTTCACTCCAAACTGCTGCTGATCTGGCATACATTTAATGCAAGACGACTGAAATAGTAATCATCCTCAAATGACTCTTGCTACAACATTGCCTTAACATTTGCCAAATTTTTGCACTGCTGCTACTTATTTGCACAACCACTGAACAATGAATGTATATATCACTGGTCGCCTCCTAACTAACTGTTTGTGTACAAATTATTGAAAAGTATTGCACAGATTCTAGTTCTCCACTGCTGTTATAATATCTACACAAACTTCAATGTTAGTCAGATTTTTTAAGGGATACTGTTTTATTAAATTGGATACAGAATGTTTCATATTGAAACTGCTACTAACCTCATGTACATTCAGTGTAAAAATCAATTTCCACTTTTATAGGTTAATACTGGATCCAAATTGTCTCTCTTTCTACTTCTATTTCTAGTTGTAGTTTAAAGTTTATATTTAATACTCCATTTCTGTCACAGCCGTGCCCTCTTCGGCAGTCATGCCACGTTCACGGTCCAGAGTACTGAGCCTGGGTGGTACGTCTGTCTCTTGGGATCACGTTTCGGTGTTCTCCCTTCATGTTTCTTAGCTCAAGTAATGTTTTCGCGTAGTTGTGGTGCGGTGTGATGTGCTAGATCACAATGATAAATAATCAGTTAAAATTCACTTATTAAATTCAAGACATAGACCTGATACAATATCATGCAATTGTAGAATTGAAAACAACAACAACAACAATATGCTAATAGTTTGCACAAACAGGCCTACCTATGAAAAAATCTCAATTAAAAAATATTGCTGAATGCCAGAATTTTTATGAAAACTTTGTGTTTTAAGAATAAATTTCTTCTTAACAATAACAATGCACCTTACAATAATAACAACACGTTGCAATAAAAGAGAGTATGATAATAAACATGAACAAATAAAATAAACTGTGGTGTGTTGGTGCCTGCCCAGGGTTGTTCCCCGCCTTGCACCCATAAATCCCTAGGATAGGCCCCAGTCCCCTGCAACTACAGTTTTTTTTTATTTTTTACCTTTAAAGCATTTAACAGATGCTCTCATCCAGAATGAATTTCATTACTGTTATGGACCTCCTGGACTTTGTCCATAACAGGCCCTCCTCAAATCTGCTGAGCGGCCAGCAGATGCCACCATTTCCTTTGGTTTGATGTATTCAGTTTTGTCTTGTGTCTCCTGTCTGTTTTGTCCTTTCCCGCCTTCCCATTTGTGTCCCATTGGTAGATCAGTGTTATTAGGTATCCCACCTGTGTTTCAGTCCTGCCCCCAGTTTTGATAGGTTCTCCCTTTATTGGTTAATCATGCTTTGTTTGTGATAGTTTTCTGGTTGGTTTCCCTATGTCTGATTAATCCTGTTCTTTGTTAGTGTTTTCCTTTACAGGTTAGGTTTTCCCCAGAGTTTCCTGTTGGTCCACACTCACACTACCCTCCCTGTGTCAGCGTGCTACATGTGTTTTTGTAGAAGGAAGATGTGAGAGCAGCGCAACGCCATCTGATTTGCTGAGAGCTTTAGAGTTGTCTTTGTACGCGACGTACCAAAAAAGAGTCTTGAGTCTTGAGTTGTCTTTCGTCATCTTTTCTTTACTACAATTCAAAGTTTTACAAGCAAGAAATGAATCCCTAAGACTACAAAGATACTTTACGTGGCGTTATGTGATGGTCAAAAAACTAACTCTCCTGAGCTATCAGCTCTATCACATTCAATGTGAAACTAACTCTTTTACTATCATCATACATATACCTCAGATTACGACACATAAGGCACATATTACTTCTATTGGTACATACTAGTACATTTAACATGTGACACGGTAATATAATTCTATTACATAACACTGTACATGGAAGTTATGGAAGGTTCCAGAAACATTTCTCTACTTTCTACTGCAAACAGCTACAAAACATTAAATCTAAATATTCACACATTCATACACACAAAATGGCTCTAACAGAAGAGTTTGTTTTGTTTGTGGCCCTCGTGTCTGTTTTAGTTCTGTTTGGTGTTTTTTCAATAAAATGGTTTGCAAATGGACCTCGCCTCATGTCATGCTGGCACTCACTGGGACAGATGGGCTGACCAAACAAAGAGGTACTACAAGCCTAGGAGGTGAGGCTGGGGTAGTCCAGCCGCTGGGGAAGTGGGCTGAGGTTAGCCACTTCTCCATCCCAGAGCTGCTGAGCTAACCCAAGATGGATGAGGAGGAGGAACCCTGGATGCTGGGTCCAGCTGGGGGAAGGCCATGGCGAGGGGCGCCGAACATCCTGCCAGCCTCGGCGTTTGTGGCCTTGCCTTGGACAATTCTGCCATGGAGGACTTCCCCTCATTCTCGCTAGTGGGGGCCTGCTTAGCGATATGGTGTGGGGGAGACTCTGTGGCTCAGGGCGAAAGAGGCAGGGCCAGAGATGTCATTGAGGCTCCACCTGCACTGCCCAAGAAGACCTCATCTTCTCTCCACACACCAGCTCCTCCTACTCCAGTGTCCCTACTGGCCAGCACTGCCCACTTCACTTCACGGTCTGCCCCTGGCCCTGCCCACTTCATGCCAGGCTCTGGTCCCTCACCCATGGCTCCGCCTACTTCACTCCTGACTCCGCCCCGGCTTTGCCCACTTCACTCCTGGCTCAGACCATGTCACTTCAGGCTTTGCCCCGGCTCTGCCCACTTCACTCCTGGCTCTGCCCACTTCATTCCTGGCTCTGCCCACTACACTCCTGACTCTGTCCCTGACTCTGCCCACTTGGTCCTTGACTCCATCCCTGACTCTGCCCACTCTGTCCCAGACTTTGTCCCTGATGCTGCCCACTTGCTGCAAGACTCCATCCCTAACTCTGCCCACTTGCTCCCAGACTTCATGCCTGACTCCCCCACTGGCTCCCAGACTCCACCCCCAACTCCACCCACTCACTGCATGACTCCCTGCTGGCCCTGTTCACTCCTGACGTCACACATGAATCTCCCTCACTCCTCTCCAAATTAGAGTCTCTTCTTCAGTTGTTAACCACTACCCCAGTCACTCCCTCCAACACTTTCATTAAAGCCCTATCCACCTTCATCATGTTGTATTCAGCCCTTACCACTGGTAACACAGTCCTTTCTGATTTAGTTGCCCCTGACACTTTCTCCCAGGCCCTGTCCACCCTTTCCACCCTATCCCAAAGCGTATATGCTCCAGATCCACTTCCCAGTGCCACACCAGGCCCTGATCCTGTCACCCTGTCCTTCCCTGACATCCAGTCCCTGGTTGTCCTCCAGGAGTCAATTCAGTCCCTGTCTCTCACTAAGGAGTCCATCCAGTCCCTGACCCAGTCCAAGGAGGAGCCTTTGCAGCCAGTGTCTGCCTCCAGAGAGGCCTTGCAGCCAGCAACTGCCCCCAGAGAGGGCTTGCAGCCAGCGTCTGCCCCAGAGAGGCCTTGCAGCCAGCGTCTACCCCCGAGAGAGGCCTTGCAGCCAGCATCTGCCCCGTGAGAGGCCTTGCAGCCAGTATCTGCCCCCAGAGAGGCCTTGCAGCAGCATCTGCCCCCAGAGAGGCCTTGCTGCCTGTGTCTGCCCATGAAGAGGCCTCACATCTTGTCTTTGTTCCCCAAGAGGCCACAAAACCAGTGCCTGTTCCCTGAGAGGTCACAAAATCAGTGCCTGTTCCCTGAGAGGTCATGAAACATGTCTGTTTCTCCAGAGGTCACAAAACCCATGTTTGTTCCTCCAGAGGCCACAAAACCCATGTCTGGTCTCTGAGAGGTCACAAAACCTGTGTCTGTTCCCTGAGAGGCCACAAAACCTGTGTCTGGTCCCCCGAGAGGCCACAAAACCTGTGTCTGTTCCATGAGAGGCCACAAAACCTGTGTCTGTTCTGCAAGAGGCCACAAAACCTGTCTGTTCCCAGAGAGATTACAAAACCTGTGTCTATTCACCGAGAGACTTTGCAACCTGTATTTGTTCCCAAAAAGAAGGTCTTCATTCCCCTTTCTGCTCCAAAAAAGGCTTTCAGTCCCCCTTCTTCTCCCAAAATGATCTTCAGTTCCCCTTCTGCTCCCAAAACACCCTTCGGTTCCCCTTTCTGGTCCCAAAGATGCCTTTAGTCCCCTTTCTGCTCCCAAAAGGGCCTTCAGGCCCCCTTTCTGATCCCACAAGGGCCTTCAGTCCCCTTTTTGCTCCCAAAAGGGCCTTCAGTCCCTTTTTTGCTCCCAAGCTGGCCTTCAGTACCCTTTTGCTCCCAAAATGACCTTCAGTCCTCTTGTTGTTCCAAGAAAGGCTTTCAGCCCCCAGTTTGCCCACACAGTGGCCTTAAGCCCTCAGTTGGCACACGCAGCAGCCTTCAGCCCTCAGTTGGCTCGCACAGTGGCCTTCAGCCCTCAGTTGACTCACACAGCAGCCTTCAGCCCTCAGTGGCTCACACAGTGGCCTTCAGCCCTCAGTTGTCACACACAGCTGCCTTCAGCTCTCAGCTGGCACACACAGCTGACTTCAGCTCTCAGTTGGCACAACCAGCTGCCTTCAGCTCTCAGTTGGCTCGCACAGTGGCCTTCAGCCCTCAGCTGGTGTACACAGTGACTTTCAGATCCACGTCTGCTCACACTGCAGCCTTCAGTCCCACGTCTGCTAACACTACAGCCTTCAGTCCTACATCTGCTCATGCTACGGCCTTCAGTCCCATGTCTGCTCACACAGTGGCCTTCGGCCCCCAGCTTGCTCATGCAGCTGCCTTCAGCTTCCAGTTTACTCACCCAGAGGCCTCATGACCCCTCATGTCTGCCACAGGACCCCTGTCTGCTTCCAGGTCCACCTGGGGACCCCAGTCTGCTCCCTGGTCTGCCACTGGACCCCAGTCTACTCCCTGGTCTGCCACTGGATCCCAGTCTGCTCCCTGGTCTGCCACTGGACCCCAGTCTGTTCCCAGGTTCGCCAGAGAACCCCTTGGGAATCTCATTTTGTGCATCAGGAGGCATGCCTTGAAGGGGGGTATTGTTATGGCCCTCCTCAAATCTGCTGAGCGGCCAGCAGATGCCACCATTTCCTTTGGTTTGATGTATTCAGTTTGTGTCTCCTATCTGTCTTGTCCTTGTCCCGCCTCCCATTTTGTCCCATTGGTACGTCAGTGTTATTAGTTATCCCACCTGTGTTTCAGTCCTGTCCCCAGTTTTGATAGGTTCTCTCTTTATTGGTTAATCATGCTTGGTTTCTGGTTGTTTTCAGTTTGGTTTACCTTTGTTTGATTAATCCTGTTCCTTGTTAGTGTTTCCCTATATAGGTTTGGTTATCCCCAATGTTTCCTGTCAGTCCACCCTCACACTACCCTCCCTGTGTCGGCATGGTACATGTGTTTTTGAAGAAGGAAGAGTTGGTTTTGTTTGTGGCCCTCATGACTGTTTCAGTTCTGTTTGGTGTTTTTTCAATATTAGTGGCTTGCAAATGGACCTTGCCTCGTGTCATGCCAGCACCCACTGTGACAATTACCTAAATTCATAGACTGTCTCCTGGGAGCAGCTTGAGTTAAGGGTCTTGCTCATGGACACAATGACAGTAATGCTGGAAGTAGGACTCAAACCCATGACCGCTTGGACCAGAGATGACTCTCCTAAACACTGGACTATCTTGTTTTGCCAGTGTTCGGGGATCAGTGCTTGGCGTCGGCGCCTTTCTCATTAGTACCTCAGTGGTACATTTACTGCTCCAGAGTTTGAACTGGTTACCACAAGGTCAACTCCGTATTCAGTACTAACTGCCCTTTATGTGGCAACTTTTTTTCGATTGTGTGTGTCTTTGTGTGCATCATGAAATTTTAGCTTCAAATTAACACAGAAAAAAAATCATATTATAGATCATATACAAAATATGTGAAGCAGTTCAGTTTAAAATCTGTCCAAAACTATTCACACACACACACACACAGACACACACACACACACACATTCTCATTCAGTCATGCAAATAATCTATGAGCAGGCCATTAGCAGCGTTACCTCTGAAGTGGAGAAATTATGCCCCTTAATGGCGATTAAAAGTGGGACGGATGCATGAATCATGTAGCAGCAAGAAGGGGATATTTTTAAAGCCAAAGATCAAGCAAAAATGACTGAGATTATAATTCCTCCCTTTCTTTAGGCTTTGACTTTGCACCAATTAATCTGTAAATGAATCTCTCCCAGGAGTGTCTCATGAAATCTTAATATTCTGTATCAAGTGACATTATTGATTCAGATTAAGATGTGAATAAGGATCCAGTTAAAAAGAAATTATATGAATAAAACACAGAATTTGGAATGGCTCAAAATAAAACATAAAAGATTTAAGTAATTAATTATAGATGCTCTGTAGAAATGGAAGTGTGATTTATTTTATATTGGTAACGACAATTTGGCTTTATGCTCTTATTTGGGCTGAACGTTGGCACATTGAACTTTACATGAACACTTTCACCATGACATGGACAAGGAGTGTTATGGTTTACAATATAAATATCTATTTAGTAATATACATATATTAAGGCTGTAACAAATTATCATTAGTCAAAGTAAACTTTATTGTCATCTTTGCTATATACTGTACAGATATACAGGGAGAAGAGATGACGTGGCTCCAGTTTTTACAGTGCAGTGGGAAATAGGGAACAAAGAACAAATAAGGGACATGGAATAAACAATATATAAATAAATACAAAATATACATTTTAAACTAGACATGGAATATTGAATATAACTTTAAACTAGAACTAGAAATAGATAAGGAGGCAGTTTTTGGATGCAGTATTAGCCACAAAGATGGAATTTGACTTTTACACTGGATGTGCAAGAGGTTAGAAATAATATGAAAAAATCTTTATCTGGTCTATTTATACATTCAATGTTCAATATTTGTGCAAATATCTAGCAGCAGTGCAAAGATTACTATAGCGGTGTTGTATTAACACCGCTATAGTAATCTTTGCACTGCCACAACTTATTTGCACAAATAATAAAAAAATTCTTTATCTGGTCTATTTATACATTCAATGTATAAATATTTGTGGAAATAAGTGGCAGCAGTGCAAAGATTACTATAGCGGTGTTGTATTAACACCGCTATAGTAATCTTTGTATGCTGCCACTTACTTGCACAAATATTGAACATTGAATGTATAAATATTTGTGCAAATAAGTGCCAGCAGTGCAAAGATTAGTATAGCAGTGTTTATACAACACCGCTACAGTGATCTTTGCACTGCTGCCACTTATTTGTACAAATATTTATACATTCAATGTTCAATTAGATTAGAACAGTCATAATATGAAAAAATTCTTTATCTGGTCTATTTATACATTCAATGTTTAATATTTGTGCAAATAAGTGGCAGCAGTGCAAAGATTACTATAGCGGTGTTGTATTAACAGTCATTTGAGGAGGAAATAGTCTGTATAGCAGCATGTGCATCACAGCGACAGTGATGTGTAAAGTGTAAAGGTGCAATAGAATCAGTTAGTTCACAGTCCGGGTGTGGTGCCAACTGCTTTGACAGTCTTTTGAAGCCGTCTGTTATCGGCAACAGTGCTGTTACCGAACCAGAAGGAGATGCAGCTGGTCAGGATGCTCTCTATGGTGCCCCGTCGAACAGTGTGAGGGTGGGAAGGGGAGGTTGGCTTGTTTCAACTGTCTCAGGAAGTGGAGATGCTGCTGGGCCTTTTTGGTGATGGAGGTGGTATTGGTGGTTCAGGTGAGGTCGTCTGAGATGTAAACTCCCAGGAACGGTGTTCTTCATTCTCAGCTTCTGTGGAACTGTGGAGTGCTGAGTGGTGTGTGGGTGGAGCGATTCCTCCTGAAGTTGACGATCATTTCTTTGGTTTTGTCCACATTCAGCGACAGGTTGTTCTCACGGCACCAGGCAGACAGCTGCTGAACCTCATCTCTTTACTCATCATTGTTGCTGATGATGAGTCGAGAGTCAACTAATCTTACAATTAGTTATGTTTTTCTTGATTAAGCATCAGTCAGTTATTATTTCTGTAATGCCTCCATCCCTGCTTCCTGTGGGCATATTATTATTATTATTTTTTTTTAAAGATCTATTTGTGGGCAGTGTCAGTGATCTGATGAGGATATGGAGAAGAGACAGACACTTACAAACTTCCAGTGGCCAGGTTAGGTGGCTGGTGGAGATGCTTGCGATTCGGACAGGGATCTGGTTAGGATTTGAACTGAATGCCTGCACTTTCTGAATTCGACAGTGATCTGGTTAGGATGTAATGAATTATTCGCATTATGCGGCGTGGCGGCTTGTAGCATGGTGGTTAGCCCAAATGCGGCTGAGAGCATGAATATAATCAACGCAGGGACGGAGACTGCCATCCTTCTTCTTCACAAAAAAGAACCCTGCGGCAGCAGGCGAGGAGGGCCAGATGGTACCTTCAGAGAGCATTGGTGATGTAATCCTCATCCTGGGTCTCAAAGCAGAGAGAGTAGTGTGGGTCACGGGATGCTACCGCGCCTGGCAAGAGGTCCATGGCCAGGTCGTAGGAGGGATGCAGGGGAAGCTGGACAGCACCCTTCTTGCAAAACACTCCTGCCAGGTCATGGTATGGTGCTGGAATGGCCTTCGTGTCGACATCAGTGGCCTTGGACTCCCTAGAGCAAGTCCCAGGCAGAGTTCAGGAGCATAGGTTGGCCCCATTTCCAGTATCTGGTTCTGAGTGCCAGAATGAGGGGTCATGTTGGAGCAGCCAAAGTGCGAGGATAATGGGGAGATGAGATGGCAGTGAGGAGGAACCAGATCTGGTCTGGTGAATGGTAGGTGAGTTGGAAAGGGGCCAACCATTGACTGAGGTGATCCAAACCAGCTGGGATAATGCCTCAAATTCCACACCCAGTCGCTTAGCATACACCTGATCCATGAAGTTCCCCGCTGCACCTGAGTCAGAGGAAGGCAGAACTCCAGATCCTCTTGTTAGCAAACTGGAGATTATTACTTAGCTGTTAACGAGAAACAGCAGTCTGAGTAGAGAGGAGGTTGAGCGGACCCACTGAGTTGCTCTCAGAACTCACCAGGCTGGGCCATTTCCTGGACAGAGAGGGCAAACCGCTCAGTGGTGGTGGGAGGACCCAGGGTAGGTGCAGAGTGCCTTCTTAGTAACGTTGTTCCCTCTCTACGGTGGTTAAGGAGGTGCGCCCTAACTGCATGGGTTCCCCAGCTCTGGAGGATGAGGCCACAATGTGAGGAGGAGACCTGACTGTTCTGGGTGCAAAAGCAGTTATTACTAGGGGTGATATTCTGGTGCCAAGGAGTAGGAAGTGAAGACAGGATGACGTGGTGGGGTTGCAGAGTAGATGAGGAGGCTGGTGGCAGGGTACAAGGAACTGGCCTCAGAGAAGGAGAGAAGGTGTTGGTCTATCCTCAAAGTGAGCTGAATGAGTCCCTCCAGCGAGGTTGGGAGATCCCGTCCAGTGAGTTTGTCCTTGATCTTGATTAGCCAGCCTTGTAGTGCAAATTAGTATGGGCCGGTGTCCCCCAGTGGTCTGGACAGCGAGAGTGCAGAAGTCTGTGGTGTAGCAACTCATGGCTGCCGAGCCGTGCTGCAGATGGTACAGCCTGGCATCAGTCTCCACCTTGCTGTTGGGATGCTCAAAGGTGAGGCGAAGTTGGTGTAGGAATTCCCATCAGGAAAACATGATTGCAGCACAGCCATGGCCCACTCTGCTGCCGGCCCAGAAAGCAGGGAGACAAGAAGCGTGGAGTCCATGGAGTATCTGGTGGAATGAAACTCAAACACAAAGATCAAGGCAGTTAGAAACATGTCAGACTTCCATCAATGCCATTCCATTTATCTGGTAATGCCAGCAATGAATTCAGGGAGGAGAATGGGTCACCTTCACGGGAGCACAGTGTGTGGAGTCGTGCAGGTCAGAAAGAGTTGAGCATCACTGAAAAGCGCCTCCGCCAGTTCCTCCACCTCCTTTTGACAAGTAACACGAGATCTTAGTCACCTGTGATACAGAGACATGACAGCTGCTAGCTGCTCCATTTTAGCTAACTGGCTCACCACAATGTCCCATAAATGAGCAAATTTTGCTGGGCTAACAAACTTGGGCTCTGCCATTCTGTCAGTTATCTGATCAAAAGCAAACTCTTCTTACTTGAAAACACACACAGCACGCCAACATAGGGAGAGTAGTGTGAGGATGGACCAACAAGAAACACTGGGAAAACTGAGCTTAAATCCTAAAACAGAAACGAGGCTGGATCCAATGAAACAAAAGCGAACCAATCAAAAGCAATCAAGCCGCCATGGTAAACCGATAAAATGAAAACCAATCAAAACAGGCGACTAGACTGAAACAAACAAAAGCCAGGTGAAAGAACTAATACACAATGATAAACCAATGGGACACAAAGGGTAGGTGGGACATGGACTTTAACAGAAGAAGGATCACAGACTAGACTGAACACATCAAGTGTCAGCAGTGGCATCTGCTGGCCGCTTCATAAAAGTCCAGGGGGCTGTTATGGCTAAAGTCCAGGGGGGTCATGACGGTAACCCACGAAACCTGAGACGAAGGACACGCTTACACTTTTTTAATGCTTTGAACACCAAGCGTGAAACACACAAACAACGGACATGGGCTTTTGCTGGTTAGCTCAGTTTCTCTGCAGTACGTGGATGAAATGCCACTCGAAAGCGGTCCCACACCCCCACCAAAACCTGGATCACAGCTGAGGACACGGCTACTCCAGCTGCCCTCTTCTCTGCCTTTGCCTTCTCTCACTCTCCTCATGCTTCAGGCAGGGTGGACGTGTGTGGCATTTCACACCTGTAATCTCCTCCCACCTCAACACATCTCTCTCCTCTTTGAATTCATTCTGTTACTGTCACATATCCAACTAAACTCTACATAGTTGTTCTTTATCGTCCTCCAGGCCCACTAAGAAACTTAATTGACAAGATGGATGTTCTTCTGAGTTCATTTCCAGATGATGACTCTCCACTTATTGTCCTTGGTGACAAAGCTCCTCTTGTCCAATCCTTGGTCATCACTAAGTTGGACTACTGCAACTCACTAAGGCTGGACTTTCAATGAAGGCAACAAGACCACGTCAATTGATCCAGAATGCAGCTGTGAGACTTATTTTCAGTATTTCTAAATTCTTGCACACAACTCTACTACAGAAACTGCACTGGCTCCCTGTGGCTGCTTGCATCAGGTTGCAAACTCTAACACTTGCCTTTAAGGCCAATACTGGAACAGCATCTCCTTACTTATCAGCACAGATTAAACAATGCGTCACTTCTCGTCCTCTCAGAGCATCAAGTGCTGCTCGTCTAGAACCACTGCTACTTAAAAGAAGAAGAAGACATGCATCAATAATCAATTGTGGAACCAACTTCCTATTACCATAAGAACTGCTGAGTCCCTTGCTGTCTTCAAACATCAGCTGAAGACATACCTCTTCAAGGAGTATCTAGGGGATTAATTTACCCCTTACTGTTTATGTTGTCTTTCACCTCAAAAAAGAAAAGCATGTTTATCTGTGAACTTTCATTTTCTCTAACCCATTTTTGTTAAAATATAAAAGTTAGTCAGTGGTAACTTGGATTAATGACAGTTGTTGGTTTTAAACAGCTTTACAGATCAAAGAACTGACCTTGACATGCTTCACATGCTCTCTGTCAGTGTTGTCTATCAGTAAGTTATCTCAATAGACAACATACCAGTTTAATATGTCTCTAAAGACCTTGTTCATGAAATTCTGGATCACTGATGGGGCATTAATGAGCCCATATGACATCACATTATACTGGTAGTGTCCAGAATTGGTGATAAAATCTGCCCAAATTGTAAGCACTCCAGAGATCAAGGCGGGTGTAGGTAGTCACCTCCCTGAGCTGCTCAATGGCCAAGGCAATAAGTAGAAGGGGGTGTGTATACTTCACCATGACCACATTGAGCCCTCAGTACTTGATGCAGATCCTATGATCGCCATCCTTTTTTCTCTATACTCTCTGTTAAGTCCTTGCTGGAAGACTAGAAGGAGAGCAGCCTTTTTCCAACCACTCTCTGCTGCAAGGATCCGAAACATGATGGAGTAGTCTGCTGCAGATTGGCTTCATTGTCGCAACTGGAGCAAGCAGTGGTTGAAGATCATCTGGAAATGCTGGAGGAACAGATAATAATCAGCAATTAGCAACAAATGAATTCTAAACGTTAAAGTGAGGTTGGTCTTTCAAACAAAAAGGTAATGGGTGGTGGTCTAGTGGTAAAGAGTCTGTGGTGAGGATGACATATTGTTATCCAATTTTTATTCTGACACTTTTCCTGACCACTACTCCTCCTACAGTTTGCTCTAGAAAAGTTGTGCTAGAAGCATGTGTGGGTGCTTATAAACACATTTTTGATACAAACACTCATTTGTGCGTTCGGTCCATTTTTTCCTCCTTTTTTTCTCACAGACTATCACGGAGCTCAAATTTTCATTCTTTATTCTTTATCTTTTTTCACAAAGCCAACAAATTCAGCCTGTTTTCACACGGCAGTCAACATGGTTCTTATGCCACCTCAGACCACCTCAATGAACATACATCTCAATCTATTTCCACCCGCACTCTTCTGTTTCTTGCTTTTATCGCCCCTCATTCTTCATTATCTTTGTAGTGTAAAGTCTGCCTTGAAGGATCAACTTTTCATTCAGTCACAGTCATTTATAATTAATTGTTGCCTTATTTAAAAATATTAAAAGTGGTGGTTTGTCTGAAAGAGAGATATTATGGATATTGGGTCAGGAACGATTTGACTTTGTGGAGCCAATTACGAAATTATGAAAGGTGGAGATGAGCGGAACGGAGTGGGAACTTGAGGGAAGTACGTGCTTTAGTTGAACGCAAACCAAATGTTAGCAGGTGAGATAATTGTGCAGCTTCATTACAGGCTGCTGCTGTCGTGCTGATGTGTGTGTGTGATATCGAGTGTGTGAGGCACACACATTAGGGAGTCTCAAAGGGAGACAGATAGAGACAAAGAGGAAAATTAGATGCTCACACACACTCTCTAACAGTCTAGTTTTGCCATTTTGTGAGGTCTTTCCACGGACTCATAGTGATCAGTTCTTTCCCTATTGTATTAAACAGTACAGATATTTTTCAGAACTTTTTCAGAAAATACTGTATATCTACAGTAAACCTTCAAACAGGCAAATAAGTATTGTTTCTGATAAGAGACAAATATTTGCAGTAAAAAAAAATACATAGTATTAACTGTACATATCAAAATACTTGTACAGTGATGTATATATAAGATTTTTTCTATTTCCATTATGTGTTGTTGGTGACAGTCAGGTCTTTACAAGTCCCTAAATACATCACCACATAGACACACCCAAACACAAACACACACACACACACACACTCACATGGTGTTCTGGCAGGTGAGGAAGCTCAGATGTGTCTGATGAAAAGTCTTCTTTGTGCTGCTCACATTTCAGAAAAGGACCCAGATGTGGTCAGACTCGGTGGGCTCCAATTAGCAAGTGTAAGAAAAAATGTTCAAATTGAGCTTTTGGACATCATAGATTTTGTGCTGTGCTGTGTTTTCAAAAATTTTGGCATGAAAAAGAAATCAGAATGGAAGTAATTAAAGCAATCACAATGACGGGAGTGTGTATCATTACTCTTATTATTAAGAGACTTCCACTTCATCAACCAAACATTTACAACAAAGAGCTGGAAAACATCTGCTGCGCCAGTTAGTGAGCAGATATTTGTATTAAATAAAATATAATACAATAAAATATCTTCAATTTTTATTTACATTGGTTCATATGTAGATTCAAGATTCAAGATTCTTTATTTGTCACATGCAAGTTATACAAGTACAAAATGCAGTGAAATGTATCCTGAACCACTCCTGACTGCAATTAGGCATAATTAAAAATATAAAATACAATTTAAAATTAAAATAAAATAAAGTCACAGTACAAATTGAAATTGAAACGGAGATAAGGGAAAGGTACAAATAAATAAATAACTGTTCTTATATACGCGATGACAGGTGCAGTGTGACTATTTAAAGTGACTGTTTAAAGTGTAGTAAAAATACATGTAGTTAAAATACATGAATATAGCCGCAAGCGAGGATGAATGGGGTCCAAGTAAAAGCTGCAAAAAGCAGCACAAAATGGTCAGCACTGATCATCAGCAATGTCTGTGTATGTTTGTCATTGACACACTCAGACACTGCTGATGCTGATGTATATGACATAGGATAAAACCACATGCCTTCATTAATTGTATCTAGACATAAGGCGTTAGAATATATTTCACACTTCCATATTTTAGCTGCAAAAAGCAGCACAAAAGGATCAGCACTGATGATCAGCAGTGTCTATGTAATGTATGTGTATGTCAAAAACGCACACCCACACACTGCTGATCCTCATCTTTATGACATGGGACCAAAGAGGTCAAAACATATTTTCCTTTGCTACAGCGCCAATTATAAGCTGACTACTATGTTTTTTTCTGTCTATGCCAAGTTGCACACCTTTCCTACTTACCCAGAAATTTTCAGCCTTCTGCAACTTACGGTTCAAGCTGCACAATCCTATTTTGGTATGAGAAAATAAATAAATAAATAAACAAGTAAATTAATAAATTAATAAATTAATAAATTATTAATAGTAATAATAGGGGCGGGACGGTGACGGTGGTTAGCGCTGCCGCCTGACAGTGAGAAGTTCATGGGTTTGAGCCCTGGATCGGCTGTGGGGCTTTTCTGTGTGAAGTTTGGGTTTCCTCCGGGTGCTCTAGTTTCCTCCCACAGTCAAAAAGCCTGCAATATAGGTTAACTGGTGACTCTAAATTGGCCCCGTAAGGTGTGAATGTGAGTGTGATTGTGTGAAAGTGTGTGCCCTGCGGTGGGTTGCTATCTGCCCAGGACTGTCCCCCTGCCTTGCGCCTGTAAGTTTCTGGGATAGGCTCCGGTCTCCCCCCAACCCCTGTTAGGATTAAGCGGTTTGGATAATCAATGAATGAATAATAATGATTATAAACATAGCAGCAAGCAGCAATTTGGTGGGGTCCAAGCTAAAGACTCAAAAAGCAGCACAAAAGCAGCTGATGCAGTAATCATCGAAAAAGGGAGTCCCCGGTGACCCCTGGAAGGTAATAAGTTGAAGTTAATGGATGGATGGATGGATGATAACTTTTATGTTTCAGAACGTGGCAGCATTTAGTAGGTAGACTTTGCTTGGTAACTATGGCTGAGTTAATATACAGCAGTTATCCCAAAAACACTGCCGACAAACAACTTTCAATTCTTTAAAGTGAAGCAATATTTTATGGAAATCTGTAGAGGACATGTGTCAAATGCAAGTGAATACGAAAGTTCAAATAAGGAGACCTAATGAGGGCCGGCACGTCCAATCACAGCACTCATGGTTAGCATGTAAGCAGTAAATCTGGCCTTCTTCTCTGTCATTACAGCTGTTCGATTTTGCGGTTCATTTCGTTTCGCTGCTCTCTTGGCTCCTTCCCTTCCGGGTCGTGTCTGTCTCGGACGCTCCTCCTTCTTGGGAGAATTCTTCTCTCCTTCACCGTTGCCGGCGAAGGTTCTGCCGCTTCGCGTACTTTACGGAGGAGTGCGCATGTTTCCCAACTATATCCCGACAAAGACTATTCGTCAGTGGTCTGAATCCTCTCGGCGAACCGCTCTCTCACATTCAGGAGACTCCTCAGAATGCCCGGGACTTCTCGACCATGCTCACACCGTCTACTCTTCTTCCATAATGGTCACTGCACCATTTCCACCCACGCCCACTGCGTAGCTTACTGCTCAAGGTTGTCTGGACGGAACCCGGAACCCTGTCTACCCGATCAACACGCCCGCGTCTCGACGACTCCAGCTACTTCGCTTCGGACCTCCGATCGGCGATTCTTCCATGACGCGGAACATGGAGTCATTCGATCATCGCCGCACTCTGGAAGACGTTGCCGGAAATTATTCTCGGCGTACGCATGCCTTTCGTCCACAACGTTCATCCTTGCCACCGCTACTCCCGCTGCTCACTCTGGTAAAACCTTTATTTTTCATCCGCTGCTGTCTCTTCCCACATTCAGTCCCACATTTTCTAAGGTAAGGACATTAATGTCGCTGCTATTACTAATGTTGCTGCTATTACCTTCTCCCGAGTGCGACAGGCCGGTATTGTATGGTAGGTTTCTGTCCCTCATCTTCAACGCACTTGTCGATCTCTGAATTTGTTGTTGTGTTTGATATTTATCGAGATGTCATTTGCTCAGTTTTCCCGAGCACCATAAAGAACTGGACAGTTATCATCACTCATTGGCGAGTAGAACCTGCGCTATGGTGGGTCCCTATTGTTGAATATCATGGGTTTTTACGCTAAATTCGCACTGCCTATTTACTGTCCGTTACTCACGTTGATTGGTTGTGTAAACACTGTTGATGACACTATTCTCATCGCCCCGCATTATGCCCTCCCTCTACGTCGGGATATTGTCACATATAGCGATACAACGAAAACACATACGTCCCACTTGCTTGCCTTTATACTGACGCAGCTCCCTCAATAGGTTTTGGCAGGTTTGGCGAGGCTCCTGGTTCACTGTACATTGGCCTCCAGATGTCAAGTACATAAGTATGTGTATATAATTATATATATATATATATATATATGCATGTATTTATATGCATGTATGAATATAGGTCGATGTAGGTGTGTATATACATATATCCTGTATTGTATAGTAGCAAAGCAATAATTCTTCATTACTGTGCTCAAGTATGTATTTGAAGTATCTTTACCTTAATTGAGTTTTCTTTTAACTCTCACTTCTACTTCACTACATTTCCTAATTTAATTGCATCCTTTTACTCCGAGTCATTTTCAGCATGGAGTGTCGTTGCCGGTTACAAAACCGACTCAGATTTAGTTTATATATTTCTTTTTCTTCCTGTTTTTTCCCTGTCTTAGTTTGGGTGATCGAAACAAAAGCTGAGGAAGCTGGCTTGTCATTGGTCTATGAATCACGAAACGCGATGTGTGTACGTGTGTATCATACGTATGATATGTATGTTGGTGTTATGTAAATTCTGAAGGCTTGAAGATTTTGTTTATTGAACTTTAGTATGTAAATAATTTTGGGTGTTATCTGTACTTGTACTTAAGTGTGACTTTCAGATACTTTATACCAAAACTGCATAGATATCTCAGTAGGTACTTATTAATTCTACGAAACACAACTGCGCGAGGGTTGCAATACTCTCAGACTACTTTATTTTAGAATAAGTCATGATGATGCATTGGATCCCCTACCGCAAAAGACAATAGCGGCTTCTTCTCAGGGAATTTAAGAAGTCTTTTCCTTCCTCAGGTGATCCAGGGCCAATGGGGTTGCCACTGAGGTGCTTATGAGCAGGCTATCATCCCCAGGCACTGCTCCCTGGGTGCTTGTTGGCTGCCCACTGCTCCTTCATGGATGGGTTAATGCTTTTGACCGTGTTGCACCGTGTGCCCTTGTATATTCACAATGACAATCACTCACTTCCACTGTGATAAAACTTCCCATCACAGTATCAGTACTGCACACGACGATCACCGCTCTCAGACAGAGATGTCTTTTCTTCACTCACTGACTCTGCTTGAAGCTGTGTCTTGCTCGTGTTTACGGGTTTCCACGTCCCGGCGACTTTCCTTCTATTTCTAAATTTTGTCGGGTCCTTCATATCTCAGATTTTTTTTGTTCTTGCTTCATCTTTCTCTGTTTTCTGAATCCTAGTAAAACTGATTCAGTTGGTGGTGGGTGCACAGTCTTTCTTGCTCATAACGATTTCTCTTATTGTCCTTTTGCTTCCATTGTTAATTATTTCAGATTGCGGTCACGCTCCACTACTTCTGTCTCGTTTTCATAACAACCTACGGCACACCTATATCACTGGTTTATTTCTCATAAACACTCTTCCTTACCTGCACTTACCTGGTATCCATCACGCTCGAAACACCGGTCACTCCTTTCGGATCGGTGCTGCATCCACAGTTGCTCATCAGAGAATTCCCCTATCAACCTTAAAATTACTTGGGCGTTGGCCCTCTGCTGCATTCACATCTTATGTGTGTACTAATGTCTCTATGATCTTGAAGCACAACTATTCATCACATCATCTGACGTAAGTACATTTCAGATAGCCATTGCTGGTGGTAGTTTTACTCTGTCATTAGGCCTGCTACGCATTTATAATCTCTATTACTTCAACTGCACTTACGTGGGCGTCTCCATAATGCTTAATAATGTTCATCCTAGGTTAACAATAGCGCCGGTGTTAGGTAACGCCCCTGAATAACTTGGCCTGCTTCATCGTCATAAGGCTTGCAAGGCACTTGGCGTATTCATTACGCCTTTGATAGTTACGTCCCTAAGACACCTAAAGCGCCAGCATTTCCATAACGCCCCTGCATAACTTGGCCTGCTTCATCCTCATAAGGCTTGTAAGGCGCTTGGCGTATCCATTACGCCTTTGATAGTTTATGTCCCTGTTACTCCAAAAGTGATTGGTCTCTCCGTAATGCCTTTTCACTCTTATTCTTCATTGTTTTATTTTTGTGTTTCATTCTCTCTGTAATGTATTAATTGTGCATGTCCATAACCTGTGTATTCCAAGTCCTAATCCTATTTTCTCCTTAAGCAGGTCTAAAACTCCACTGGACAACTAAATGGTATGGTTTTCTTCACCCCTCCTCGAACATGGTATCTCTTTTGGGGGAAGGCTCCCTCGCCTCCCTGCCTGGTCTCCCAGCCAGATATGCTGGCTTCAGAGATGAGAGAACCAACGACCAAGCAACAGGCTTCCTCCAAAACTGATCACATACACACTAAAGACAATATTGTTTTGCCAAATAAATAATTGCCAATCTAAACTGAATGGTCTCCTTGCTTGAAATATAAGTGAATACGAAAGTTCAAACAAGGAGACCCAATGAGTGCCGGCGCATCCAATCACAGCACTCCTGGTTAGTATGTAAGCAGGAAATCTGCTGACCACCTGCATCTCAATCATACATCACACTTAGACACTCTCATTACTTACTGTCACATGACACCTACATATAGGGCTTGGGGGTGGGCACACTGAATGGCGTCCAGAGGGCGGTCTGGTTACCCAGTCCTACCTCTGGCGCCAGTGCCCACTTCTCAATTTTAAGCTGCACGTAGACATTGAGGGCTCGGGGGCGGGGCCAAGCTGACACGAGCTGGCGGAGGGTGGTTGGTGTCTTGCCCCTCCCCTGTTTTAAAGCACTGTAGAACAACACACACACCAACACTACATCTGAGCGGGCGGGGTGGGGCACAGGGTCGTCTCACACCCTTGTTCCCTGTTCGCTGCCCAGGGCCGGGGGCTGCGAAGACGAGCTGGCCGTCCGGTCGGGGTCTGGGCTGGTGGTGATCGCCGCCGCTGCGGGGACTGGGGTGGCCTTCTGGTCTCCACGCCAGAGCGAAAGGGGTTCAGCTCCAGGGTCTGGCGCCGATTGCCCCCTTGGGGGTAGTGGTGTCCGGATCTAGGAGCTTAGAGTATATATGGGGAGTGTGAGTGTGGGTATCATGTCGATTTTTGTATGTCTACATGTGGCGCGACTGTATATTTGTTTGTGTGCATGAGGGAGGGAACGTTTGTTTGTGTTTAGGTGCGCCTGTTGGTCTTTGTCCATATGTCAGGTCAGGCCTAAGACTCCACCTCAGTCAACATCTCAGGCTTCCCTGCCCTGCCACCACACCCTGCCGGTGGAGGGTGCCCCTGGCCGCTGGTGCGTTGGCGGTTCCTCGCTCTGGGGCTGGTTGCTCGGGGGGGTGCTGGCCTGCTCTCGGCGGTCGCCTGGCGGGGCTTGGCCCTCCTGGCCCTGCTGGGCCCCGGCTAGGGGGGTGGGGGGCTCTTGGATCTTCGGGCCCAGGGACCGGACTGCCCTGGGGTGGGCGGCCGCCGGCGGAGCCTGCGGACCTGTCGCCGCGGCCCCCTGGGGCGTCTGTGCTGCGGCTGCTGGATGACCACTCCGGGCTCTCCTCTGCCTTTTTCTGGGAGGGTACCTCAGACTTCTCGGTGGTGTTTCTCCTGGGGGTCCCGGCCCTGGGGGCCTCCGGAGGTCTGGGTCCCGGGTCCCCTCCGTGTCTGCTCCATACCTTGCGGGTCGGGACTGAGGTTCCCCACACGCACTACTAAACATTTCTATGGAGAAACCTTATGAATTCAAGCGCGCTCACACACACAGGTGTGGACACAAGCATCCACATTGGTGTAAAAACAGGTGCTCACAGATACACACTGTCTTGATCTGCTATCACTTCAAAATATATTCTGTAATATTTATGTGCGCTGCTCAGTAACATTTAGTATTTACTGCGATTCATGCAGATGTTGGTTGTTGCTGCAATTTCTCTGCTGTTGTGTCTCCTGTGTTCTATTTTTGTCAGCAGGTATGGAAGCAGAATATCCTTTTTTTTTTTTTCTCTTCTCTACACTTCTTTTCCTTTCTTTTCTTTCTCTTTCTTTTCCCTCTTCTCCCTTCCTTTCCTTTTTCTCTCCCCCTCTGTTGCCTCTCTTTTCAACCTTATTTATCCTGTTTAAGTATTTTAATTAATTGGAAAAATAAATATATGAATAAAGTTGACCTCCGAAGAGGGGGGGTGGTGGCGGGATCAACAAAAAAAAAAGTAAGCAGTAAATCTGGCCTTCTTCTCTGTCATTACAGCTGTTTGATTTCGCCCACATCCGCCCCTCCACCACCTTCGGCTCCCCGTCTTGGTCTGGGGGAAGGCTCCATAGCCTCCCTGCCTGGTCTCCCAGCCAGATATGCCAGCTTCAGAGATGAGGGAACCAACGACCAAGCGACGGGCTTCCTCCAAAACTTATCACATACACACTAAAGACAATATTGCTTTGCCAAATAAATAATTGCCAATCTAAACTGAATGGTCTCCTTGGTTGAACTTTAGTTTTACTTCTCATTTTATTGTGATCTCAAGAAAACAAAGTTCATCATCCTGAGATCACAAGTTTTTTTGATTAGTTATTATTGATCTCAACCAGGTTCAGTATCATGGCAATACATCATTATCACATCTGATTTTACATCTGATTAGTTTAGTTTCCATCCCAAGAACTAATAATTGTCCACCTGTCTGCAAGGTATTTCTTCTAACTTGATAGACAGATTTACTTAAGAAAAACATATGGCCAAAACACGCATTTATACCAGCTGCAAGATATTATAGAAGCAGATACTTATTTATATTCATTATAAAACACACCTCATTCTTATGTTAATAAAACATTAAGGATTTGATTATTTTGACAACATTTAGCAAAGCCAGCCTTGTGTTCTTACAACTTTTATTTTCTTGAGTTCATGAAAGAAAAACAAAGTCAAAGTCAAAGTAAACTTTATTGTCATCTCTGCTATATACAACTCAGGAAAACAAAAAATATATACCTTTGGCTCACGAGAAAACAAAAGGAAAATACAGTTGATGCAAGTCCTCTACAGACTTCTGTAATATAGGGCAGAGAGGAGAAATTCTCATAATGGTCATAATGGTCATTTACGGAGCCGCAGCTTATTGGCTAGCTATGCACTGGGCTATCATCTACTGTGCTTAAATTTGAAGTAGCAGGAAATAATTTATGTTACTGTTTACCATTTAGAAATGCTAGCTTTGTTCTCTACATACCCTGCAAATGATCATGTGTAACTGACAAGCAAACATAGCACTTCATGGTTGGTGCCCTAATTAATTAAGTCCACTGGCCTACTACACCTTATACTTGCAGAATGGTGACCGAGAGAGTCCAATGCAATTCGAAATACGTCAACGAGCTGCAAAGCAAAAAAACCTATGGAACTTCTCAAACAGACACAACACTGTTTGTGATTGTCATTTTACAAGACATTATAGCTGTGTTGAGCCAAAAAAACACTTTTTGTAAACAGATAGAGCAGTAAAAGAGGAAATTTACATCCAACTGGAACGACTATTGCTTATGACAATTAATGACACCAATGTCAGCCATTTATATCACAGTTTTGAGATCCCTTCACAGGCATAACAACTCTGACCTCGCCCAGGGTGTCCCCATCAACCCAGTGGACAACAGGATGAGTCAACCACCACTTTCAATGTGACAACCCAGATAGAGGATAAATACCTGGAACTAATCATCAGATTTTTTAGAACTGAAGAAACCTTTCGGCTGAGTGGTGAAACGTCTTCAAGAATTTTAAAAAGTTACCTTCTATTCAACCCTTCAAGATGATCATATCATATCCTGGACGATGAAGAACCTTCACAGACAACTTTGTTGTTACGGATCTAGTTTGGAATGTCGTAATGCCGCGATACTTGCCCAGAAATGACACCATGTACATTTTCTGTATCAACAAGGAATGCATTGAGCTCTGGATAAGAGCATAGGGAGAATGTTGTTAATAGGAAAATGTCATTTGTGATAATTCAAGGTTTAAAGTTACTTTGTCAGCCTTACAAAGTGTGATGAGACAACATTTCTCCAAAGCCACAGGGCAACACAGTAACTGTATACATCGCTTGAAAATTTAGGGGCAGCTGGTAGCATAACAGGTAGGAAGTTGGCCGTGTGATTGCCTGGTCATCAGTTCAAGTCTCGGAATGGTAAAGGCACCACAGAGGTATGAGCATGGTACCATCCCAAAGCACTGCTCCCCAGGCACTGCCAAAAAGATGCCCACTGCTCCCTCATGCATGGGTCACATTTTATTATGGTGCACAATGACAAATAATCACTCACTTTGAATTGTCAGTTCACACCATTTTGTAGCTACACGTTAAAGTTAATAATCACTTTGTTGTAAACTGAATTCTGAAAGCAGCAGTGGAAGACTTAAGGAAATGATTCAATATTTGCCAAAGTAATGTGCAGAGCTACAGAGCTCACTTATTTTTCCACTCACAGTATGTATTAACCCTCTTGCTAAAGTCCTCACTCACTTGTTGTTCTGTAATTCACTGACCTTTTCCCTTGTTCAGACTCCTTCTTCTTCTTTTGTAACCCTGGTGTAGGTTAAGCCCGTGGTGGTTTAGACCTGTGTAAAGGTGATGCAGGTTTGAAATGTGATGATATTGATTGTGACCCAGCAGCAGCCTGACGACACCAAACACTCATCCTGCTGCACAGCGCTCCACATAAACACTGCTCTTGCTGCTTCATTTGTGGTTAGAGTGCCTGGCCAGGGGGATGAGGGGATCAATGCCATTAATTGCCCCCACAGGGTTTTTGAGGCCCGTATGGTTGCAGGTGCAGGTCCAGGTGGAGGAAGGTGTGTTCTGTATTGTAACTACTGGATGATTAATGACACCAAACACATCGAAACTGACGGCCTCATTAGCCAAACGCTTCTTTGCCGTCAATATTTCATTACCATTGCTCTCTGCAGCACTTTCCAACCAGCAACTTGTGTTATCTTTCATCTGTGGTTTCGCTCTAATGATCCTCCCTGACATCAATATAAAGTAAGGAACAGATATCGCACATTAATAAGGAATGGGAAACTTCTCTTTTAAGGGCAAATCTGTTTGTGTAGCAGTGGAAGGCACAGCCCGGGGACGCTTTTAATGGAGAACGCATCAGTAAATCTGAGTTGAATATTTCACCACTGGCAACCAAGGGTTCACTGATGAGGCTCAATGGGAGGCTGGAGCTCACTCCTTTTTTCTGGCGTTTTGATGCTGAGTTTGGTTTTGGTATTTAACAGAGTTACAGAGTGTGTTTTCTGTGTGATGTCTGTCAGATCATTAAACAGCAAAATCAGTGGCCACCATGTCATAACACCCTAACTCTCCCACCTTGGGCCTAAACTCACTGACCACTTTCACTTTCTGGACTTTGAAATGAAACCTCAAAGGAACTGATTCCAAAAACGGCCTAAAAGGGACAGTGAGATAAAAAATGTTTCTCATTCTCACCAGAAAATGTTGCAAGCTTATGAGAAAGTGTCAAATGTTCACGATAAAGTACTGAAAGTAAAAGTGAGTCACTATTTGTCATTGTGAACACAGCACACAGTGCACCACAACTAAATGTGAACTCTGCATTTGACCCATCCTTGAAGGAACAGAGGGCAGCTGACAATAGCAGATCCTGGGGAGCAGTGCTTGGGGACGGTACCTTGCTCATGAGGGCCTCAGTGGTGCCGTTACAGTTTTGGATTTACCAGTTTCCATTCACACGGTGAACTCCCTAACCGTTATGCTACCAACTGCATGGTGTCTCCATAAGATGCAAGATGTTTTACATGCACATGAGAACTTGCTTTCAGCATTTACAAGATACATCATACTTTTCTCGAGTGGACATGTTACCGTCTCATGATCACACATTAATTTCTCATGATATTTTCTTGTGAGCTAAGACACTTTCTTGTGAGCATTATTTCTCACAAGCAGCAGTACTTTTCTCAATATTTTTCACAAGCAGCAGTACTTAAAATACTTTGAGCAATACACAATAATTGTGCACAAGATACTTTCCTTGGGGCAGCTGTTAGTGTAACACTCATTATGTATCATATTGTCATTATGTGTTGCTTTCTCATGTTGTTTGCTTTCCCATGAGCATCTGTTGCTTTCTTCCTGAGCATGTTCCTTACTCATGAGTATGCATTACTTCCTCTTGAGCATGATGCACTTTATCATGGGCATGTGATACTTTCTCGTGAGCATAAGATAGTTTATTCTGTCACGACTCTGCTTGGTGCAAAATAAGATACTTGGGCACATATGTATGGCATCCCTTCTTTATTCAAAGAAAACTGAGGAATGAGGGTCAAACAAACAGAAAATACTCTTTAATCTTCTGAATACAAATGTGCAGCATGATGTAAGATGGAAAAGGAATGGAGCGAGAAACACAAGCTAATATAGGAAAATAATCAAGGGGCAGGACTAATCAAGAACACAAAAACCAGTCAAGTAAACCAAACACTAACTGGATAACAAGAAACAGAATCAGAAAACAAGGGACTAAACATCTTTACAACCCAGTCGAAATGTGAGCAGTGGTTGGGGACGGTACTTTGCTCATGAGTACCTCAGCGGCACTTCGACTGGTTTGGGACCTTCCAATCACGGGGTCAACTCACTAAACACTGAACTACCAACTGTCACAGAATCATTGGGCCTCATTCACCAATATCTTCTTATTTTGAGCAAACTATCATCACTTAAATGTGCGTACGACTGATCTTGAGTGTGCATAGAAAACATAGGTGAATGTCATAATTTGTGTGTAACTGGGGTTTAAGAACAAATTTGTCTTTTGTTTATGTTACATTTAATGTTTAGAGCATTTATGCATTTATGTGTCTTTCATTTCCTAAATACAGGGAAGGAACTTCGGGTAAAGGGTCTTGCTCAGAATCCCAGTGGTGGTAGTGCTAAGGTAGGATTTGCCCCTTTATCATTTACAGTTTTTCTTGATTGTTTTGACCTGCTTAAAGAAACTGGGATCCACTTGGTCTTCATCATCACCATCTCTTCCACGTGTTAACACTTTTCATTGGATTCACACATTTTTTACAGCCCTTTGCATAACTGTTAACACTTCATTCAAACTCTATTGTTTTGACTACGGTAACCAAATAGAAACCATCTATTCCTAACTATTAGACACTACCTAGATTAGAATGAATTCACTAAAGCACTCGTTTGACACTTCTTCACACAAATCTTCAATCAGCAATCAGTCTGTACACCGTTCAAAGGTGCCACCTTTGTGTTGCTTGTTATAGATATAGAATGTGATGTGGATGAAAACACGGCCCTGTTGTCGTGAGTAAATAGACTGAATATCCACAGTGGCTATTTAAACTAATTAATTTTATTACAGTAGGTTTCATTTTGGTTTCTTTTCTGAAATATTTACAGTATTTCAGTTGTCAGCCACAGTTTTATAAAAAAAATGTCATGGAACCAATAAAATTTGCATCAAAACATTTCTGATTTTGGATCCAATTCGTTGCAAGAAGGCCAATTTGACACAGCCTATGTAGAAAGACTAATAGACTACAATTACAAGCAATGGTGCACTGATTCACACTGAGTGCTGTATTTTGTATTTTGTTGTGCATTTTGTAATGATTGACTGGAAGAGCTCATACTTGTTTGCAAGTTGTGTTGTTTGAAGGCAAAATTAGCTTTTTAATATTTTAACTGTTTTAGCACGGTTAGAGCCTTTTGCAAACAAAATGTGTCATTTTGATTTTTTCAGGCCTGTTTAGGCCTGTGTTTACTGTTTTGAAAATGTGGAGTTTGAGAAAAACTGTAAAATCTCTGAGAATGTAACACTGTAAAGGGATTTTTGGGTAGAAAGGGTGTGAATGGTGTTCGAGCAGCAGTGACTCTAGAGACAGAATGTCTATGAGATACTGAATGTTATATACATACGCTTCCTGAAAAAGCATATATCTTGTGCACAGAGGAATTGGAGGGCTTTTTATAGGACTGTCAAAATATGTGATATGCATAGATGTATTCTTCTCTGAAACACTCATTATTAAAAAAAAAACAAAAAAAAAAAACTTCTCCTCATTGTAGTTGCACCTCCATGCTGAAGTCTCGCCAAAAAGCTGAGGTACCAGGTATTGGTACAAAACGAATTCGGAATCATCTTTTAGTGTTTGCAGCTGGAGCTGCAAAAGGCAGTATGGGTTTTTTGGGAGGATGAAATATTCATAGTGGTTTCCCTTTCCAACTTTACGCCGGTTGTTATAGCTAATTTATGGCTTTCTGTCTCCCACAAATCATGCGCTCTCTGCTAATAAGGCCGCTTCTAGCACCGTTGCGCATCGGCTGATCTCTGGGCCTTATTTTCCGTCTTTTTGCTTTCGATTTTTTTTCTTTTTGCCAGGTAAGAGTTTTCCCCGGCTGCTAACGGCACACGCATCAATATTGCATCGGCTGAAGCTCTCTACAGGCCAAGCTGAGCCCTTGAAGAGAGCGAAGCCAGAGTGACATGTGGACACTTTGCTCTCTGAGCCGAACCTTTGAACCTGTGAAGGCAGTTAGCCGTTACTGAGCACTTCACACTGTGCAGGATAATCCAGCTGAGCGCCGACGCCGGGAGTCGGATAGGCATGAGTGTAGTGTCGACGAATGCTCGGCTGGAGTTAAAATGAAGTATTGCTTTTCTACAGCAGAAACTTTAATGGTCGTTTGTGTTTACATATATTTTGAAAAATTCACTCACACAAAAATAAAGACATAAAAATAAAGAATATACTGAATTATCATTTTTATCTTGTGCTCACAAGTTATTATCTTGTGGAAGCAAGCAACTTATCTTGTGGGAGCAAGCAATTTATCTTGTGGGTACAAGCTATTTTTTTCTTATAGGACCAAGTTATTATCTTGTCGAAAACAAAGTATTTATCTTGTGTGACTAAGTTATTTATCTTTGTGGAACAAGCTTGTGAAAATAAGTTATTATCTTGTGAAAACATGGTGTTTATCTTGTAAGATTAAATTATTAGCATGTGGAACTAATGATTTATTTTAAGTTAATTTTTGGAATAGGTTATTTATCTCTTGGGTACAAGTTGCTATCTTGTGGAAACAAATTATTAATTTTCTAAATTTGTATCTGTCAATACGGTAAAAAGCTGGATATGTAAGTGCCCAGAAAATAAAGGCTTTTATGCCTTTATTTTTAAGTCCAAAAAAAGTGCAAACTGTTTTATCTCTTTGGGTTTAACTTGATATGTTACCAAAAGTGCTAAAGTTATTACAAAATCTATAACATTTGGCTTGATATAAGTTTGTATGTTTTGTATGTAGATTATGATGGGTGAATGAAAGCTCTCTCTCAACCCAACTCCACCCCACACATTTTATAGTTTTATTTTTAACACCTCTCTCTGTCCCCTAAACTCAAATGGCCTTGGTTCAAACCTTGCCCATCCTAAATAATACATAAAAAATCTAACATTTAAGATTCTGGCATTATTTCTAGAAGGCATTATTTTAATGGGTCAGTCCCAGGACCTGAGACCAATGTTTATAATCCGATATCCGAGTTTTCCTCCCTCCCCCCTCGTGAGTATGCCTATAATGGGGCGTGAGGTGGCATGGTGACTGGCAAGGGGAAATGATTTGGCACAGAGAGCCGCCTAATTGGCATTCTCTGTCCATCAGGCATCATTTCAGTCAAGAATATATTTTTAGAGTGTGTTTGTTTTTACGTTTTTCCGCCCGAAGCTGCCGTTCCCGTGGCGATGGGAATTCCATTAGGGCCGGCTGTAAGACCAGCACTGATAAACTTCTCCGTATGCAAATGTCGAGCAATTAAAGGCAGAGAAACAGCCTCTAGACTCTTGCCCCGCCGTGTACCGGCCGGTGTGGAGAAGTGAAACTGCATAAAATGTTTGGCTGGTTAAACTCCCAAAAGCTCCAACAAACGCCGAGGTGAACCTCCAGATTCAACAAAGTAAAGGTTTAATCTTTAAACTTGCAGGGCTGGTTTCTTGCTCATGGATTAAGCCTAGTCTTGGACTAATTTGTAGTACCAATGGAGAGTCTCTATTCAAACTCAGAACTAGTCTAGGACTAGGCTTAATCCTCAACCGGGAAATTGGCCCACAGTGTTTAGGAGTGGCTAACTAAAATAGTTTGCGCTGCTAACTTCGAGTTTGAGATCATTTGTCATTGTGAAGACAGCATAGCACAGAGTGCACCACAAACAAATGTGAGTTCCTCATTTGACACAATCTGTGAAGGAGCAGCGAGCATCTTTTGGCCGCACCTGGGGAGCAGTGCTTGGAGATGATACCTTGTTCATGAGTACCATTATGAACACAAGACAGCAACGAAATGTGACACATCCATGAAAGAGCAGTGGCCAGCGTTTTTGGCAGTGTGATTTTTTTTTTGCATCACAGCACGTTCTTGGCAGCTGCCAGATGTAGTCAGAAGATGGAATCCACCTTATTTTTTCAAATACATTTTCTGCAGAACCAATTTGGAAATTATCATGTTATATAAAAGGAAAACTCATTGTTTATTCACTAGCTTTTTTCATTATGAAACTTAAGAATCTGCTTCCGTCTAACATCTGCTGTGAAGAAATTTTAAAACATTTTGCATAAACACACTCATCACCAGTTGAAAGATTGAACGCTTAAACCATTAATATGGCTTTTCATTTTCTAACATTTAAAAAAAAACTATTATCAGGAGTTGTGAAAGAGGGAAACAGGTCCATTATTTTTTAATCATGCACCATTTGACATTTAAAACACTGTTATTTAAACAGAACATGGAATTACCGCAAATGGTCTCTCTTAACTTCTCCAGATATTAACGTGAGTCGGAGCACCAATATGCACACCTCAGGTAATCATCGTCCTATAAATAGATAAAAATCAGGATACAAATGTGCAAGTACAAGCACATTAACTTCCGTCTGGATAAAAACTGCCTCACATATATGGGCCTGCGCAGGATTTAAGCATAAGTTATTTACAAATACAGCATAAATATTGTACATTGACTGATATATTTTACATACACCAGCATATTTAAAATAATCTCTCAGTTTATAAATAATTGCTAATTTGGTGTATAGTAGTATATTTTAAATAAGTAAATAATTAAATATAATTACTTTCAACTCGCAATGTAATGGTTTTTAAACATGTATGGGGAAAATAATGTTTTGATTTATATACACATATATATTAATACATTGTTTATTTCAACATGATATATACATTAAACATTTGATTTCATGATATGTTAAGCTTGTTTTTGGTTATTTACTTGTTTTCAACAGCGTATGTCTGAATAAAATGATTTTTTATTATTTTAGAATGATCAACATAATTCTAGTTCTGTACGTCTTCATCATTGGAAAACCTAGTTATAATTTCACATCCATGTTTATTTTTTTCATTGAAAATACATTTTTGCTAGGGGAGAGGTTGCGTAACATCAGGTTGCAGGATCAAATCCTGGACTAGTACAGTTATCACTAAAGTACAATTGAGATCACAAATAAAAAATAAAAATTAACTTAAATGGGCAGTTCTTTAGCATGGCGGTTAAGGTGTCCAGTCTGTTATTGGGAGGTTCAAAGGTTCAAGTCCCAGATCGCTTAAGCTACCACTTAGGTAATCATGAGCAAGGCAACATTCCCAAGCATTGCTACTTGTGCACTGCCAAAAACGCTGGTCACTGCTCTTTCATGGATGTGTCAAATGCAGAGGTCACATTTTGTTGCTGTGCTGTGTTCATAATGACAAATAATTATTCATTCATGGGACGTTTCACTACATGTTGACTTGTTTAACTATATACTGTATGTGACAAATAAAGAATCTTGAAACTTGAACACAGTGTACTGAAACACTGGTAAATACGTTGTTGCATAAAAACTAGAAGATTTCAGCAATATGGAAGTGCAGTATTCCTTTCTCTAAGTTTATTGGAAAATTGCGCTGAACACACATTGCATGGGGAGCTCTCAAAAGGCTCTCATAATGTCATGTTAGAGACAAAGTAAGTTTTGAGAAGTCCTGCTCGACATCAGCGCTGACGGCTTTGGGACATCCCAACGCACTGCCACTTGTGTGTGTGATTGAGTGTGTTGACATCGACTCGGTCACCTTGCACAACACTGAGCGCGAGGACAAGTAAACAACCTTTATATCATCTTTACACTTTGGGCATCATGCTCGAAATGGCCAAATCGTGCCATGTAATTGAAATTATACTATATTTAATATACACTAATGTTACGCATTATCTTGTAGGACAGATGATGATGCTTTGTTCTGGAGTTGGGTCAGTATGAGTAAAATATGTCATGATTAAACTCTGTTTGCATATCTGAACATGCACTGTGTTGCACGTATGTGATGCGCTTGCATTGTTCATTGAAACATCAATACATATAACAATGTGTGGATAAGTACACTCAAAATTAATGGAGCAAACAGTCAAGTCAAATTTGTTAATAAAGCACAATAATATTTGACCAAAGTGCTGTAAAACTTAAATTATTATTAGAGAGTGATTATTTGTATGTGAACACACCATAACACAACAATCAAATGTAAGCTCTGCATGTGACCCATTCATGAAGGTGTAGTTGGCAGCACCCTGCTAGCAGTGCTTGGTGATGGTACCTTCCTCATCAGTACCTTAGTGGTACCTTTGATACTCTGGGATTTGATCCAGTGACCCACCAATCACAGGGCAAACTCCCTAAGCATTGATAAAAGTATTGGGACCCCACTCCAAATAACTGAATTCAGGTGTTTCAATGGGAGTTGTTGTCCAGGGGTTGGGTTTAATGCTTCAGCACACCAAGAGATTTTGGACAATTTCAGGCTCCCAACTTTGTGGGAAGAGTTTGGGGACGGCCTCCTCCTGTTCCAACATGACTACGCACCAGTGCACAAAGCAAGCTCCATAAAGACGTGGATGATTGAGTCGGGAGTGAAGAAACTTGACTGGCCTGTACAGAGTCCTGACCTCAACCCCACAGAAGCCAGGCCTTCTTGTCGAACATCAGTGGCTGACCTCCTAAATGCTCTTCTGGAAGAATGGTGAAAAATTCCCATAAACACCCCCCTAAACCTTGTGGACAGCTTTCCCAGAAGAGTTGTTATAGCAGGAAAGGTGGGCCAACTCCATATTAAATAATATGGATTCAGAATGAGATTTCATTTAAGTTCATGTGTGTAACTGGCAGCTGTCCCAGTAGTTTTGGCAGGGTAGTGTTATTTAGCACATACTATTATCCAGAGCAACATCCATTTATATTTTCAGAGATGGTCTCTCTGGAGCAACTTGAGGTTAAGGTTCTTGCTCCGGGACCCAATGATGGGAATGCTGGAGGTAGGACTCGAACCCACAACCTCAGAATCACTAGACCATGGTGATGGTAAAGGAGTGGAGATGTGTAGGAAAGAAATGGAGGACATAAAACTAATTAAAAATGCTATAATGGCTTCCTCATTATCCTCACAAGTGATGCTGAAGCTATCTCTGCCAGGAGAGAAATTACTGCACAGCCCGTGTGTGTGTGTGTGTCTGGAATGGGTGTTTGTGTGTGGAATGGGTGTGTGTGGAATGCATGTGTGTGTCTGAGACTTTACACACATATTGTTTACTCCTTTAACAACTGTCTGTATCCAGAACCTCAGTGTAATAATTAGGAGTAGAGCTCACAGCTCAGAGAGAAAGACTCCAGTGCCATGAGAGTTTTTATTATATTCATTTTATTTTAGAAACTTAATCAAGCATCATAAACATTGTGGTACGTACACACGGCAAAATCAGCTGGAAGTAATAGTTGCTTTATTTAAACGTATCGTTTTATTCAGAGAGATAATTGCCTAAATGTTTTTGTTTTTCTACCATTCTAAATGTTCCAAATGTGTATTCAGTCTGAATTTGTGCATCATTTACTCACCATTCTTTACAAGAAAACTAAAAACCAAAACCCTCCCTAAAAACATTTGTTTTGAAGACTAAAATGTAAATAATTCCAATTTCTCAAATATGCAATTTTTTTGATTTACAAATAAAGATTGCATTAAAATTGACTCAAAATTTATCCATTTATTTTTTTTTCTATATCATGAGTGTCATAACTTGGGCCAACTTACTGGCTGAAAAAAATTGTAAAATCACAGAAGAGGACGAGTCACACTCTTAAAGAATGCTTGATTTTTATTCATGTGCAAGACAGGAAATATAAAAATGACTCACTCTTCAGTTTGTTCATTTAATTAAAATTAATATAAAGATATCTTATAGTGGTTTATTTACTGTGGCCAAGAAAGTCCAATGACAGCAAGATGTCAGCAAAACATATTAAAGTTGATAATACACATGCAAACACTGCAACTGTAGCAAAACGCCACACAAATTCACAAAACACATTAAAATGACAACTCGTACCACATTTAACACACACTGCACTTATTTAGACACAATTCACACAAAACACCTGCAAATTCACAAACACAAAACACAAGTGTGACAATACAAAGTAAGTGAGACACAACACAACGCAAATGTGACTGACACAATATAAAGCAAATGTGACACAATACAACGCAAATGCGACACAATACAACACAAGTGTGACAACAAAACAAAAGTTTGACAATACAAAGTGTGACACAACACAACGCATATGTGACACAACACATCGCAAATGTGACACAATACAAAGTAAATGTGACACAACACAACGCAAATGTGACACAACACAGCACAAGTGTGACAAAACACAACAAAATGCAAGTGTGACAATACAAAGTGAGACACAACACAATGCAAATGTGACATAACACAATGCAAATGTGACACAGCACAACCCAACACAAGTGTGACACAACACAATGCAAATGTGACACAACAGAACAGAAATGTGAAAAAAGTGTAACACAATACAACACAAGAGTGACACAACCAAAGCAAATATGACACGACACAACACGAGTGTAACACAACACAGCGGAAATGTCACAAAACACAAGTGTGACAACAAAATGCAAGTGTAACACAATACAACATAAGAGTGACACAACACATTGCAAATGTGACACAACACAACACAAATGTTATACAACAAAACACGTGTGACACAACGCAAATGTGACAAAACACAACAAAGTGTGACACAACATAACTCAAATGTGACACGTGTGACAACAAAATGCAAGTGTAACACAACACAAGTGTGACACAACACAACACAAGTGTGATAAAATGCAAGTGTGACACACAACGCAGTGTGACAAGACACAAAACAAGAGTGACACAACGCAACTCAACACAAGTTTGACTCAAATAGTGTTGGGTAAGTTATGTTGAAAATGTACTAGATTATAGATGACTATTTAGTGTTATTTCAAAGTAATTGGTTCCATTACAATATCACTGTCTCTGAATTGTAATGTTACCTGACTCCTGCTTTAGGTTTGAGTTAATTTTACCAAAATAAGTGTGGAAGTAGGACTTGCCATTGTAAAATGCTACAATGTAGTTTACTGCAGTTCATTCTACATACAGTGGAGGGCGATGTGGTGTAGAATAATGACACACACCCTGTAGGAAATAGCTCTTTTACTCACACTATTTTACTTTTGCAGTTTTCTTTAAAAAATAAAATAAAATAATAATAATAGTAATAATAATAATAATAGATTTTGTAACATGTGTTGTAACTTGTGTTCCTGAAATATGTAACAAGTATAATATAATGTAAAAATGTGAAAATGTATTAGTAATGCCTTACATTACTGTGTTATAGGATAACACTGTTTTTGCTGTAATGTAAACATCTTTTACTACAGTAAAAGATGAGTCGTTGTGACGGCAGTGTGTTTACATGTGTGTTATCAACTTGATTAGTCTATTTTGTTGCTTTGTAGCACATTTTTTATTTTGAATTTTGATTCATTTTTGAATCGTAGTTTTAGTTTGTTTTTCTTATGCAAAATGAATGAAGGAATGCTACACAGATTAGTCTGGAACGAAGCACCCAGTGCACTCCGAATGTTGACTTAAAGTAAGATTTATTTAAAGGTCGGATGTCAAAAAGCAGTTATCTACAGCAGAGACCAGGGTGACCTGCTTTGTCTTTGTCATTGGGAGAGAGAGAGTGAGTGGAACTCATGTATGACACAACGGAGGAGGTAAAATGTGTGTATCATTAGTTCCCTTTCGATATTTCACTCGTACTGCGTCGTAAGATGCTATGGGGGAAAATTCCTTTTCCTCTTCGACTGAAGCTTTTTTTCAATCATGCAGTGCAACTGCACGCTGATTGGTTTGTCAAAGTTAACTTGATCTAACCAATGATGGCGGTAATGAGTCGGCCAATGGCCGTGCCGCTTTACCGGGTGCCGACATTTGCATGGGGCGGCACCAACCGGCTCTATAAATGCAGCCATTTCACCGTCAAGTTCAGATTTTTCTTCCTTCAGCCCTGGAGATTATTTCAACGCTGAACTCTGCGACTGAACGCCTTCGCTGTTGAATCGAGCATCGCAGCTGGAATTGGAAACTTATTCGCCGTTCCCCTGCCGCTTCTGGCTTTAAGAGCGTATTTTCTTGCTAAAAGAGCAAAAGGCATTTTTCAATGCCACGGGGATGAAGAAGATAATGACGACAGCATCTCGCTGGCTGCCTCCGATGCGGCGGAGTACGCGGGCTCTGAGTCTGACCCCGCCCCCCGGCTGCCGTCATCTTCCCATGGCGCCAGAAGCAGGACTGATGAGGAGCTCATCCGCGTCCTGTCTAAAGCTGTTGCCGAGCTCGGGCTCGAGTGGTTTCCCCCCGAGGAGCCCTCGCAAAGCAGGCTGGATGATTGGTTTCTTTCGGGGCACCAGCAGGCCCCCCAGCAACGCTCGGCCCCCTTCTTCCCCGAAGTCCACGACGAGTTCACCAAGGCGTGGCACGCCCCTTACTCGCCGAAGGTCTGGCCTTCCTCCTCTACCACGCTCTCCTCTGTGGACGGCGCCGAGGAGAAGGGCTACATGGACCTGCCTCCACTAGATGAGTCCGTGGCCGCGCATCTCTGCCCACCCTCGGCCATTGGATGGAAGACCAAGGCGAACCACCCCTCCAAGCCCTGCAGAACCACATCGGTGCTCGCTGGCCGCGCTTACGCTGCCGCCGGCCATGCCGCCTCAGCCCTGCATTCCATGACTGTGCTGCAGGTGTTCCAGGCGAAGATGCTCACCTCAGAAGGAGCCGGCCTTGACGCCACTTCCCTCACCGACCTGCGAAGTGCGACAGACCTGGCTCTTCATGTCATCAAGGCCACAGCCCAAGCCATCGGTCGCTTGATGTCGAGCTTGGTGGTTCTGGAGCGCCATCTTTGGCTGACGCTGACGGAGATGAAGGAGCCGGATAAGGTCCCATTCTTCGATGCTCCCGTCTCTCCAGGTGGCCTCTTCAGACCGGCAGTTGAGGGTTTTGCTGAGCGCTTCACTGAGGCTCAGAAGTCGTCCCAGGCTATGCGATACTTCCTCCCAAAGCGTTCCAGTGCATCGTCTGCTGCCAGTCGCCCCAGGTCAGAGCCGACTCGGCAGCCCGCTGCTCCTGCCCCTCCCGCTCCGGATCCACAACCCAGGGAGCGTCAAGACAGAGCACGCTCACGTTCCACGAGGCGCTTCCCCACCCAGCGTGCAGGTCCCCGGCCCAAAATCGCCATGGACCCCACACCCAGGAAGTCCTCCTGAATGCCCAAGCAGGAAGAGGAAGGGGTTGAGTCCCGCCGTGGCTGGACCACCCCTCAAGTGGCTTCGCACCAACCTCTCACCACCCCACTCGCCGCCGGGTGCAGAGGCAAGTGTGTCTTCGGTTCCCACCCGGCCCATACAAGTGCCCGGCTGTCCGACCGCTGTGGTAGCGGAAATAAAAAAACAAAAAACACACATCCTCACAAAAAGAGCACTTTTCCTCTTCCTCACATGTCAGATTCGCTGCCGCTGGGCAACCTTATTCATCCACTGTCCCAGCGGGCCGAGGCCTGGCAGGCCATCCCTGCGGTGTCAGACTGGGTGATGGGTACAATAAGATGAGGTTACACCTTACAGTTTGCTCGCAGACCCCCCCGCTTTCGCGGCGTGGTCCCCACTCGTGTGCGCGACGAGACCGCTCAAAGCATTCTCCGCGCCGAGGTGGCCAACTTGCTGGAAAAAGGAGCCATAGAGATCGTTCCTCCAGCTCAAAGCGAGTCGGGCTTTTACAGCCGGTATTTCCTCGTCCCTAAAAAAGGTGGCGATCTCCGACCGATTTTGGACCTCAGGCTTCTGAACCACGCCCTGGTCAAGCGGCCGTTTAGAATGGTGACTGTAAAGCAGATCCTCGCGTAAATTCGCCCCGAGGACTGGTTTATGTCCCTGGATCTGAAAGATGCATACTTTCACATCCAAATTCTGGCCCAGTCAGAGGCGGTTTCAATATCACATTGAACCCTTCTCCTCAGTCACTTGGAGTGTCTGCGGCTCAGGGTCAATGTCGCCAAGAGCATCCTATTACCCAGCCAACAGATCTCGTTCCTGGGGATAGTAACCGACTCTGTGCGAATGAACGTGAGTCTTTCAGCGGAGCGAGCCGAGTCAATTCAGAACCGCACAGCCTCCTTCGTGGAGGGCTCCTCGCACCCACTCAAGGCCTTCCAGAGGATTCTGGGCCTTATGGCAGTGGCTTCACCGGTATTTCGGCTGGGTCTTCTTTACATGCGTCCCATCAAGTTTTGGTTGAAGCAGAGGGTTCCATTTGCGGCATGGCGCCACGGGCACCACCGCATAACGGTAACTCGGGCCTGTGTCACAGCCCTGACCCATTGGAAGGACCCTCACTGGCTAGCCCAAGGGGCGCGTCTAGACGTGGCACAGAGGAGGAAGGTGGTCTCAACAGACGCTTCCAACACAGGTTGGGGAGCGCTGTGCGAAGGCAAACCAGCCTCCGGCCTTTGGTCCAGGGAGGAGGCGGGGATGCACATCAACTGCCTCGAGATGCTCGCAGTGTGCCATGCCTGCCAAGCCTTCCTGCCAGAACTGAAGGGGCACCATGTGCTGGTGCACTCAGACAGCCGCTCAGTGGTGTCCTGTGTGAATCACCAAGGCAGAACTGTCTCGAAGGCGCCTCTTTGCACTTGCAAAACGCCTTTTGATATGGGCCCAGGCCAACCTGCACTTGCTCAGGGCATCGCACATGCTGGGCAAATTGAACCAGGGCAGACATGCTGTTGAGGAGCAATGTCTCGTCAGAGAACTGGACGCTCCACCCCCTCACAGTTCAGAGGATTTGGGACACCTTCGGCAGGGCGCGAGTCGACCTCTTCGCCTCCGAAGACAACTCTCACTGCCCACTTTACTTTACGCTCGGTTGGCAGGCACAGCGCGGTTATCTAATTTTTGAGAGGCGCCAGGTGGTTGCACCCTCCGCACCCTCATACGGTCCCCTCATGGGACTTATCCACTGTGCTGAGGGCCCTAAAAGGGGCCCCATTCGAGCCTCTGCACTCCTCGAGCTTGAAAGTGCTCTCACTTAAGACTGCCCTGCTCCTAGCACCGGCGTCTGTCAAGCAGGTGGGTGACTTGCAAGCACTGTCTGTCAACCCGTCTTGCCTGGAATTCAGGCCAAACGACTCCAGAGTTGTCCTGAAATCAAGATTGGGTTATGTGCCTAAGGTGCTCTCAACTCTGTTCAGAGCCCAGGTCATAAGTCTCTCTGCCCTGCCCGCCTTGGTGGACGACCAGGACTTGCACCTGCTCTGCCCCGTTAGGGCCCTGAGGGCTTACGTAGCGTGTTCTGCCTCATTCAGGAGCTCAGAACAGCTTTTTCTCGGCTTCGGTAACCGAGTCAAGGGCCTTCCAGTTACGAAGCAGAGGCTTTCCAAGTGGATTGTGGAGGCCATTACATTGGCTTATTCCTCCTTGGGGATGCAGTGCTCCTTTGGAGTCAGAGCCCACTCCACCAGAGGCATGGCCTCTTCCTGGGCGTGGTCGAGTGGGGTCTCCATTTCAGAGATTTGTGAGGCGGCCGGCTGGTCCTCGTCGATCATATTTGTCAGGTTTTATGACCTGGACGTCGCTGCTCTGCAGTCCAGAGTTTTGTCAATTTAAGTCCATCCAGTGGGACTGACTGAATGGTTTTTGGGCTACTCAACCTGTTTGGTGTGAGT